>JAEIIG010033639.1:0-28648 GCA_018904695.1 Drosophila parvula
ATAACAACTTCTGCGTTTCTGTAAAAACATTTAATTATAAATACTTTACTTTACTTTAATTCATTTACTTTTATATTTATACGATTAAATATTATATTATTATTTATTATTCTTATTCTTATATATTTTTAAAGTAAATTATAATAACTTCTAAGTTTCCACAATTTTTGTAAAACCATTTATTTATAAAATACCATATTTAACTTCTACTCTTTCCCCTTTTTAATTACATTTAAAAATTATGCTTTGAGTTCTATTAAATAAATGAAAATTTCACTTGAACCCAAACAAATTCTTCGCTTCGTTTAATTTTTGAAGAATTTCAATGCAGACTTTTGTTTCTTTTGGGAAAGTTGCCCCGGCAGATGATTAGCCGAGTTGCTTTGAGGCAGCTGGAAATTTGCATTGGGTTTTGTCTTTAATTTATTGGAAGCTGCTCGGCGACAAAGGAAGTTGCTGCTGCCGTTTCGTTGCCCTCTCAAAACAAATTCCAAACTATGTTGCAGGACACCAGCCTCATGATGATTATCCTTGTAGCATCATCATCAGCATGATGATCATCATTGGGATGGTCGTGGTTGGGGAGTGTTGGTTGTATTTTGGTACCAAATATCGTAACCGAAACCACAACATTCGACGTCAATCAGCAAAGCAGATTTCAATAGCTGTCCCGGAGTCTCCGAGTTCTCGCATATAGTTGTTGCTGTTCAGCTTCAGTTGCTGTTTTCGCATTGCCCTCGGCCAGATGTTGGTCCAACCCGCAATTTTCCGTGTCCCATCCCTGCGCCCCTCCCCGCCCAAAAACACCCCACCAAGCCGCTTTCCCGGCCTTTCACAGCCATCTCGGTTCTCATCTCGCCAGCTTCCAGCTGTGCCGAGCTGTTTCCGTTCATTGGCAGTAGTAGTTTGGCCCATAAAGTTGCCAGTTGTTAGTTGCTACTTGCATCTTGCCAGTCTCAGAGTCTCAGTCTCAGTTGCAGTTGCAGCTCCCCGTTTCGATTTGCTGGCTTTTACCCCCCTCCCTGACAAATGCCAGCCAGACTCTTGGCCCTCTTGCAACAGCAGCTTTGGCCTAAACAATCAACGTGGTCAAAATTGGACTTGTCCTGCTGCTTTGCCATTTCTTCGTGGGGGACAAAAATTTAATTGATTGAAGTTTGAATTAAAAACCACATACATACTGGATAAATTCTGTATTTGGTATCAGGCTTTATTTATTTCTTTTAAATTAATTCAACTTGCTTGAAATGTTTTACGTTTTCCAGATTAATTAATTATATTTAAAACAACATATTACTTTAAAGAGATATGACTAATAATCAGACATTTCGTTGTATTAAAAAATAAGCCACAAATCTAAGACTTAACTAACTTCTAATTTAGTTTTTAACTTATATTTACAGCCACAAAAAAATAAAACAAACTAAATAAATTACTCCGTTTAAGTTTGGTGCAATATTTTTTAAAAAACTATTAATTTTACAGGCAATATCTCTATTTAATTGTATAATTAAAAATGTCTGGTTTAGCTTTTTTTATCTAACTTCCTTACGTAATATTTATTTATTTATTTGTACACTGTATACATAAGTTTAAAAACTAAAATACAGGAGGAGTGACAGTTATAGCAGCTAGGGCTTTCAGTTTTTACATTTCATTACTTAAATGGAAAACAGAGGAATATACTTATTTTTAACAAGTAACACTAACAAAAATAGTTTTATAAAGATGAATTATAAGGTTATTCGAACAAATATAGTATAGGTTTAATGGATAGCTTAAAGCCACAAAATTCGTATAAAAATAAGTCAATTAGTAAGTTTTAATTTGTTTTAATATTTCGTATACTATTTGTGTTTCTTTTATAGTTTACAACCACAAATTGACACCTTCCCAAGCTGTCACTTTCTTACTTCCTAAATAATTTTCCATTCAGTTTATTAATTGACTTCACACCCTCTGAAAGTTGATTAATATTATTAAAAATAGTTCCATGGAGTTTAATTATAAAGTTTCTCTATTGACTCCATCCCAAGCTGTTAAAGTTTAGCTCTCTCTAGCTTCCCGGCCTAATAATTCCACCTTCACTTTATTTATGGATTTTACACCCTCTGTATGTTGATTAATTCCATAAAAAATACACTTTCATAGAGTTTAATTATAAGGTTTTTCGATCAAAACTTCCCTTACTATTGCCAGGCAAATAGCTCACTTTATGGGGGCTTTGCCAACCATAAATCGAACAATTTTTAATTACAAATCCACACCTCGGTGGGACTTTGCATTTAAACTGTCTGCGCGCTTCTCGGTTTCACGACTGATCCGCTTTTTTTTTATTATTCCTTTTCTTCAACAACATTATCTTATATAAATCTATCCTGTTAACCGATTTGTTGTTTGTTTGCTTTTATTTTTATACGGCCTTTAGTCGTGGGCATTAAGTCGTAAATTAAGTCAGCCGAGAAACTGACAGATGACAACGGGGTAGAGTTGATAGGAGACCTGTCCCACGACTCCATCGGGTATTCGTTAATTGCAGACACTAAAATGTTAACGGCATCGCCATCGCCTTACCAACGAAAACTGACACACACATGTGTCCAGAAAACGTGGCCTGTTGCTCGCAAATTTTCCGTTTGGCCTTTGGCTAAGTTTTAGTGTCGAATATCAAGTGATTTGGGTGTTTATCACGCGACTCGCGACTAAAATATCCGCCCTCCTTTCAGTTCAAAGTGAGGAAAAAGCCAGTCCCTCTTGTTGGGTATCTTGTAGCGGAAGGTGATATATGATTCCCACACATGACGTGACTTGACGACTAGAAAGTGGTCACCTACATGTTTTATTATTTAATTCCTAATGGAAAAGTGCAACCGTAAACCGAGTAATGGAGATGTTGAAGTATTATTGGCATAAAATGTGCACAACTCCCATATAATTTTCAGTCTTAAAAAAAGTTTTCCTTTAAAGATAATCACCTATAAAGTTTTTGTGACTAAAACTAAGAGCTGTAATAAATATAATTATACTTTAATGGATTTCTATTGATTGGGGAAATGCAGAAAGAGAGTTTCGAAATATTAGTGGTTATAATTTTAACCTTAGTTTTATTACTGCATGGATAGTTCATAATTTATATGTTCCATAAATTCATAAAGACCATGCAAGTAACTTAACATTTTTATATTGAAAGGTATTTGAATGAAATCGGTATTCGGATATCAATTACTTAATCTTCCATTAGTAATTCGGACAAGTTGAATTTATTCGCGGCACTCGATAACTGCCAGCAATTTGCAAAAACGCTTTCTGTAATCAAAACTGAAAACATTAAATCGATATCTTTATACGTTCGGTCTATTGAAGGATTGTTTGGCGACTTTTAGCCTCGTCATCGGGCCAAACAGTTCCTGTTAATTTATTTTCAAAACCGCAGCTCGCGACTCGCCGCTCGCCGCTCGCCGCTCGACGGGCGTTAACCGAAGCATTTAGGCCGAATGTACATATAACTGGCAATCTGTCAACGTGTTTACCGATCGACGGCGGCTGAAACTGCCACCGAAACAGCTTGGCTTGCAGCGCAACTAATAGGGAAATAATTAATTTCCACACTGATGTGTGTTATGCATTTTAAGTCGAGTTGGTAATTAATTTGGCAGTTGCCTGACGGCTTTTGTGCCCACAGCTCCCGGGCTGGTTTTATTTCCTTATTCTTTTCGCTGGCCCAGTTTCCTTAGCTGCCCCCAAAAATTGTTTCTCATCTGATGCCACGACTTCTTTACTTGCAGCTTCCTTTTACGTTCCGCCAGCGCCGCCGACTCTACGTCCTTCTCCTCTTCTATTGCCCAGGTAAGTTGAACAAAAGTCCCTGATTGGTGGAAAACATTCAGCGAAGCAAAAAGCTGAGGAAAAGCAGGGGAAAAAAAAGGAAATCGGTTAAATGGAAATCGAAAAGGGGGGCATGGCAATGCACTATGCGCTTTTATGATAAATGATTTGTGCGATTTGTGTGCATTCGTTTGAGTTTTATAGACGTTTCATTACCCGTTCAGTTTCCCCATCAACAGTTCCCGTTGGTGCATCGTAAAAAAATGATTCCCGCCCAGAATCAAATGAAACTGCACGGAAAATTGCCATCGAGGGGGGGTGGGGTTTCTGGATACAGGATGCAGGATTCAGGGTGCTGGTTGCAGGTTGCAGGGGCATTTGCATGGATTTTTAGCACCCAACGATTTGGCTTTTAATGCATCGCAGAGGTAATACTATGCACAAAGTTGCCATTCAATCGTCATTGATGGGATTGATCTTGCAACATTGCAGCATGCAAATTGCCTTCCGATTGCAAATTGAAAAGAAACGGAAATTTCATTTTCAAATTGGTTACAATGGTAAATAAAAGAAGGTACATTTCCTCAGTGCCATTATCTAATTAAATCAGGAACTTAAACATATTCAAACTCTTCAACTTTGCCGAGAACCTGCTGTTTCCCCTCAAGAATCGCGTGTGAAATCGATTGACTTGCCTGACCACCTAAGAGGTGTTGACTGCCAACCGAATTCCCAGCATCCTCCTCCATCCTCAAAAGGTTCTCCAGTGTCCTTGCAAGTGTTTTCACTCCCTCCCGATTCGAGGATTCACACAAAAGAGGTTCAGAAAGGGTGGCTGCTGCTGCACTCTCACCCCTTAGTTAGAATCACGGAGCGAGCAACAAAGCCGTCACAGCAAGTATCGTGTTATCCTCTTGGCAAAGGACATGTCTCTGTCCTTTCAATGGCTTTAAAATGCAGCAATTAAACCGCAATTTCTATAAAAAAAATACGAAAGAAAAGCAACCGGAGGAGGTAGAGGGCACAACAATTACGAGATCCATTTAACTTTGGCAGGATGCGAAGAATGCGACACATGTCGCTAAAACTCGACGGGGAGTCAACAAAACTGGCGACACGCCGACTGAACTCATGAGAGGACACACAGGGCACATCCACATTCGCATTCATGTCCTGGCCGCGTTCAAAAGTCAGCAAACACAGGATAAAATAAAATCATATGAAGAGCCCGGCCAAGGAAACTTTGCGTCGTCGTCGCTAAAAGCGCACAAATCTTGCCTTGGCAAGCATGGCAAAAATATGAACCAGAGACATGCACCGAAAAAATGAGGCATTAAATTGAGTTAGTAGGAGTTCTTAATTTAAAAAATATTCCAGAAGGTTCTAGATGTTACCAGGGATTTTTTAAATCCATAAAAAAGGTGTCTATATGTGTGGAAACACTTTTTTTAGGTACCAACTTTGGTGTAAACTTGTTTTTACAATATAAAATATTGAAGCATAATTGTGGACACCTTTTTAAGGTTTAAAAAAACACAGATTATATTGTAATTATATTTAATTTATCCTTTGAGCCTTTACACTTTACTTTGCCTCTTTTAGCTTGTTTAAGTTTATTTTTTCTCAGTGTCCTAGGACGACAGTGGCAGCATCAGACAATCAGCACAGGATGTTTTTGCGCTCATTATGCGCCAGCTGCAGCTGCAGAAAATGTTTGCCTCAGCTCCTGCGTGTGTGTCTGTGTGTGTGTCTCTGTATCCTTTTGTTGATCCTTCACATAAACATTGAACCAAAGAAGCTGCCTGAAAGAGCCCACGTTTTATACTCTTTTTTAAAAGAAAATATAAAGGAAAACTGCTAAGAATTATGCTAGATACTTCTAATAGTTTTTAAATTATAAAAGCCAAAAATATAAACCAACTTTATTTTATTTATGTGACTATTACTTGCTGTGTAGCTTTACAATATTTTAAATTGCATCATAAACTTGATTGTTTTTATCCCACGTAATATTTCATAATTCAAACATATCAATTAAAAGCTAAAAAAAATATTGATGTGGCTAACAAAGCAGTTTTTATGATTCGTCGTTAATAAACCTGTCCCCGAATCAGATATGTATATCTCGTAAAAACATGACTACTGCCGAAACTGAAGTCTGTGATTAAAAAGCTGATAAACTAGAAATCGTATTGATTTGGATTTTATGTAATTGTTTCAAGTGCCCTCCGGATTAAAAACGAGTCCAAATGGACACATTTACTACCAAACTAAAAAAGAGAGACATTATTTTGAACATTTTGTGAGCTTTGAAATAATGAAGGATATTTTCAGTTGCAAAGGTTACCCGTTCTAGAAGAGTATGCCATTTAGACCCATCCACACATAAAGATGTCTATTCTAGGCTTTGTGTCAGAAGGAGAGTTTGTAAATAAATAAATGTGATGTACGGAGTCCCTGCTCGTTGCATTCTTTGAGTGTGTTTTATTCGCAGGTACGAGTACAAGGACGAGTTCGAGTCCGGGTAGGAGATGTGTGTAATTGAGTTTCACTTGGCGAACAGCCGTCTGACATTGACTTTATTCAGAGCAACGCCTGTGTTGGCAAGACAAATAACTGAGACAACAACGGTTCCGGCGGGTTCGCCATGAAAAAGAGAGATGCGGAGTTCCCGTTTCAGATCTTATTTGCTGAAGTGCAAGTAGAAGTCAAGAGGGGCATAATGCACTTACGAGTGAGGCATGACAAGGCAAGGCCAAAGAATTATGCAAAATGAAGATACAGATAATGCTCAGGGTTGCTAACAAAAGATACTCAAAAACTAGAAATTGAACCTTGTTCATTAATCAGTAAGAATTTTCAGAGTGGCAAATTTTAGACACCTTGAATACTTGAATTCACTCTAAATGTTTAATAATTTAAATCGAAAAATATATAGTATATTTGAACATCATAAAATTCGACAAGCAAGTGGTTATATTGTTGATAAATCCCGACCATCATTGACATAATTCCGCACCGACATCGGACATGAATATTTAGCATCGCCCGCAAATATGACAGGATTTAAAACCATGAAAAGAAGCGCCGGCATAATTGTCAAGTTTTGTACAGCCAACACACCCCGACAAATTCAAATGCGATTCGCCAAACCCACAACACCCATAAACACACACACAACCGTATCGAGGGTAGAGAGGTGCTAGAAAAGAGCCACAAAATCCACACAATGCCAAACACCATTCGAATTGGGGCCATGGGGTGGGGTGTGGAGGTGTGGAGGTACAAATCCTGGCGGGGAGGTGATATGATGATGAAACATCGGCATTTGCAACCGGCAAAATACTGAATAAGTGATTCAATGAAGTGAATCGGTGATTGAATGCCAAACGGAGGCAGGAGGATGGGCGAAAGAGGGGAAGCCCCAAAGGGGTTGCATATCGGGGACTTTTCCGAAACCTTTTGTAACCGATTTGCCAGAGATTATGGGGCTGGCAAAAGCCTTCACATGGCATGCCTGTATTTAGCACTCTTTTGGGTATTCCTTTGGCCATACTCAAGGGATACAACGAGCAAAAAAAAAAGAAGGAAAAACGGGTGTGCCAGGTGAATAGTTTGGGTTTTCTCTTCGGGTTTTCTCTGATTGAGTTGCAGCTCCACCTGGAGCACTCATCAGGCTTGCCAGCAGAGATATTTTGTGAACTGCATGGCTCTCTGGAAATGCATCTAAGATACTTTTTCAAGAACTTTATCCAATATTTTAAGAGGTATCTGTCTATCGATTCCGTCTCCTTTTTCGCTCGGCTTTTGTCTTATTTTTGGTGGTGTTTAGTGTTCGATGTTTGGCTTTGGGATTAGTTGCCGTTTTTTTCTGTTTGGTGTCGGTCTGTGCCTAATTTCGGAGACCATTGCGCATCGCTAATGCCTGCCACCAGTCGCATGTGTTCGCGTCAGTTGGCAACAGCAGCAGTTCAGGGAGTTTCGGCGTCAGTGGCAGCTTGGCCAACATGCCAGCCCCGCCATGGCTCCCCTCTCTCTGCTGTCATGTCGCTGCATTCACTCGTGCATACATGAAAGTCAATTAAGCGTATTAAGTGTGTATGTGTGCATGAACATGCCCCTCTTGTGTATGTGTGTGTGTGTGTGTCTCGTCCTGCCTCCATGCCCCCGTCTGCATTCTCCACTCTCCATTCTCCAGTTCCGCTTCACCATTTTCCCCCGTATCGCGCTTATCATGACATTTCTTGGCATCGCCATCAAACAACAATCTCCTGCTCCTCCTCCGCCTCATCCTGCCGGCTTTCCCTTCATTCTGGCCAACTTGCAACCCTTTTGGCCAGGACTTTGCCGGGATTTCGGATCTCTGTCGTTTCGATTTCTGTGTGAATTGTTTGCGGCTGATTGCGGTTCTTAATTTGCTTAAAGATATACCAGATATATGTGAAACAGTGCAGTAAAAGGGTTTTGGAATGTAAAGGGAGGGATTTTCCGGAATTTCAACTCGAAAAGTTGTGTAAAATGAAGAGTAAGCATCATGTAGATTTATCTCAGATGGATCTAGGTTTATAGTTTAGGTATATTCATTAATATTCCCTTAAATTAATCTATCATCTTTCCAGTTATGATAATTGATTGGGTGTTAGTTCCCTTCTCTCCCACAAATTCGTATTAAATCTCTCGTTGATCCTTCTTGGCTCTGCCCGTGCACTGTGAACAAAAGATTGTTGTGTTGTGCAAATATTTACAAATTCTCATTAGGTTGGTTTGCTTTTCAAACAGCAACTCCATTAACATATCCCACTGGCACAACTCCTTGCAACTCCTGCCACTGCTTCTTGCCGTTGAGCAGAAGACACCAAATTACGCATACGCAATGGGGTACGGGCAGGAGCAGCAGCAGCAGCAGCAGCAGCAGGACTGTTGCATTCGGCAAAGTGCAGAGGATAAGCTGAGCGCACACACACACACACACAACACATCCTCGCAGGAGCAAGAGCACATGTGAGTCTCCTTTTGGAGTGTTAATTGTCGTATGCAAATTTTTGCGCATGCACAAAATGTAACAAAACACGATTTTGAAAGATGCAAATTGGGTGTTGTTGGTGCTGCCGGTGATGCTGCTGCTGCTGCTAGTCCTGCTGCTAGTCCTGCCGGAGTGCGAGGGGGGCGAAGTGTCAAAATAAGCTTTAAATTACGACACCCTTCAACCGCTCTCCTTCCTGATCCTGCTGCTGCAGACGTGCGATGTAATTTGCAACTGACAAGAGTGAAAGTTATGCGAAGGGCAGCACAAAAAGTGTCAGGATCTGGCTTATGGAGCGAGTGAACTCGGTGTAAAATTTGAGGGGGCATGAGAGAGGAGGTGGATGATTTTCCAGGACATGCAGTGGCTTCGCATCGGCTTGGTTCGCTTTTGGCTGGCAGGGACAGCCGCATGCGTGATTGTGACATTTGATTAGGTTGCCTTTGTCGAAATGTTAATTTGTCTATTGAAGGTGAGTCCTGGCCGGCAACCAGCAGACAGGACTCTTGCCGGGGACACATTTATCAGGGCAGACTGCCGACTACCGACTGCCGGCTGCCTCCAAATTGTGGCATATTGTTAGTGGCCAAGGGGGAAAACAATGCCTGCACTTGACTGCTGCAGCTCGGATAATTATCGATTCAAAAGCCGCCCCAAGATCGCATAACTTAACCAGCCAAAATGGCTGTCAAATTCAGCCTGGCGTCAGTTTCAAATTGAGACAAATTCCCCCGGAATTTGCACAGGACCATCTCACTTATTAAACAATTGACACAAAAGACACAAACGCATAATTGCCGTATAATAATCATAATCCCCACAAAGCAAACTGCCAACTTGTCCACTAATTAAGAAGACAAACTCCGTCCGACTCCCCGGCTGTGTGTGTGTGTGGATTTTTGAAGTGAACTATTTGGGCAGGACTTGTGCCAATATACGTAACTTAGTTTCGGCGTCTTCTTAATAATGCAAGTCCTCGTCCTGCCAGCCAGCCTGCCTGCCTGCCTGCCTGCCTGCCTGACTGTCTCCCTTTCTCGTTATCTCCTTGCGGCTTTTGGGCCGACAAGCAGGACTTCTTCATTTGGTATTCAAATGACTCAGTTGGCTCTAATAGATACCCAGTTATAAGCCCGTTTCTGGGGCTCTGTTTGCGAATGATTAACTGAATAGAAGTTAACTGAATAGAACTGCATGGAAGGGTTGTTTAAATTGATTAGTGAGGGGATTCAATTATAACTGAAACCCTATTAAGGACATACATTAAGAAAGAAAGTTATTAAAATAGGTGTATATATTAAAACAGAAATAATTTAATGCATTTTGTAGGCTTGTTAGTGGTTTTAAATGCATTGTTTTACTTCTTTTAGTGTTTAAATTTATGAGAAGTAATAGTTATTATCTTTAATAGATCTTAATTTCAAAACAACTATATATTAAACATTATCAAATAGATTCCCATTAAATATTTACCTTATTTACTTAATCCCTTAATTCGTCCGATCATTAAAAGGCAATAAACTGTACCATTTAAAATTCTCTGAAATCCCCAGAAGCCAAAACACATCCGTTTATGGCCGATCTGCCACCATCAACCTATATCTCTCCTCTTTTTTTTCTATCTCACACAAAGTGTCAAGTGTTTGAGTGGCATATTCGCTACCCCTTCCCGGAAACACACCCCAAAAGGGGGGATCTGACAGAGGGAAAAAAAGGGCCAGGAAGCCAAACAGCCGACATTTCTACGTGCCAGACATTCAGACCGCACACCCAGACCCAGTCCCTTTTACGGGGACCTCACTGTGCACATTTCCAGCTCAATTGCGCGCTCAATGAATAATTTAGTTGAAAATTTCAGCGCACTTTTTGTCATATTGTAAGCGGGTGTGTGTGTGTGTGTGGAAAACAGAGTGCAGCAAACTCTTCCGAAAAATCCACACACCACTCCGGGCCATTCAGTCATAAAATTTATGCGTTTTCCCCCACACTTTATATGGCGACGATGAAAACAAAAAAAAAAAAAGAAAATAAATACAGAATCGCCTCGCGCAACAGTTGAAAATGTTCTAAACTCAAACCCCCGCCCCAGAGTTCCGAAAAGAGGATTGCACCATGTCTGGGTCGTAAATAAATTTTGTGATATTTCCCAGAATAATTTTGTAGCAATTTTAGGTTTAGGTTCCTTTCCAAAATTAATATTATGGTATTTTTATCGTTCGATTTAGTTTGGTTTTTTTAACAACAAACTAATCCTAATCACAGTCCACCTACTTATAATTATGATTAGTTTTATTATCATTAATAATCTTTTAATTCTTAGAAATCTTATGAGTCCTTCTTAAACTGCTTAAGAGCACACTTATATCGTAGAAAAAACTCAGATCGTCCTGATGCCGGATCAATTTGCTTTCAGGCTGACAGATTGAAAGACGAAGTGTGTGAGATATGGCCTGGGATCTAATGGGAACAATGGCAATACTCATAATTCCAAGTTGAAAATGTGGAAAACTCATTTATCAAATGGCCGGAGCTCCGTCTGACCCAAAAGGCTTGCCTTTGGACCAGAAAAAAGTGCAACAAAAATTCGGTTGAGGGCGAAGAAAAGCCAAGGCGTTGCCGGTGACGACCAAGAGGGCAAAAGCGGGTGCCGAGGGTACGCACTCATAAATCATAAAATTCCAAGCCCGTCGTCGTCATCTATATAATCTTGGCCAAGGCTCGTGGCTAGTGAAAGGTATCCGGGCATTTTCCCGGCTATGATGCTGCAATTTGTAGCTGGTAAAGTGTGAAATTGCGTTGGCAACGCGAATTGTTTGTTTTTTTTTTATTTCCTTTTCGTTCTTTAGCAATTCCAATAGCGGTTTCTTTTGGCAAGAGTTTCGGTTCTTTAAAGTATTGTGGCCAAGTTAAAGACAAGTAAATCCACAAATAAATCAATTAGGCCGGCTAAAAGAGCGATTCCATTTAAAGTCGACCTGCAGCAAGTGTTGTCCTGTGGCAGGAATGCCAGACACGTTGGCTAATTGATATAAACGACTGTCTCCTACGGTTCGTAATACAAAATGCTAACGAAAAAAAAAAAAAGGGAAAAAGGTAAGGGAAGCGTTTACTGGAAAGAAGGACTTGGCTGGTGTTCTTTTTTATTAAAATTTATGCCTGACGCCCGGCTGAAAGTTGCATATTTTTTATATTTTCGGAACGGTACCAGTCTGAGGCCCCTTCAAGTGTTTGTTTGGTCTACGGATATTTCGCACATCCATCATGGCCATACGAAAGTAGCAGCCAGGAGCCTAATGCAATTCCACACCATTATTTTCACCTGCCAGACCAGGCCAGACTCGCTGCGAACCGAAGCCATGAATCGCTCCAACTTTGAAAACCACTGACATGCAACAGAATTTATAATCGCATACGAGGTAACCGTATCCCAGTTGCTCCTGCAACTGACTCCACTCTGAGTACCATACTCTATATCATTAATGGAAGGTTGGCTGCTATATGAAGAGTTTTCTACCGTGGGTTTCAGAGGAATTTTTACTTAGAGAATATCGCTTTTATAATTATAAATTCAATTCAAAGGATATTAAGGTATAACTTAATATAAATATGTATATATAAAATATATGACAAGCTTCCTTTAATTCTAAAATACATTTTTATGGTGGGTTAGACATACAATAACCATTTATTTGTATATGTATCTGGATATTAGCTGCCACAAAAGCATGCTTCGATCTTCCTTTTAACATAATTTAGTCCTTCGAATATGATTTAAGTTGTTATCTTATTCATATCAACTCACAACCCCTTGTTAGGGTATTAAAACTCACAAATTTTGCGTGCGCCAGTTATGAGCATCGTGGGTGTCGCAAAGTGGGCGTGTCGATTGCATCATGCCGCACACGCAAACACACTGAAACAGATAGGTGGTAGATACATAGATAGAGAGGGAGAGAGAGAGGATGCCCTGCCCGGGCATCGTTCACCGGTGTCGGCTACAAAAGTGCGTGTCTCGATTTCTACATAATTAAACTACGTCAGCTTGCCCGTAGCAGGCTGCCGCACACCTTCCCTTCCCCTTCCCCCTTCTCACCATTTACCACTTCCGGTTCAAAAACACAGTTTGCCTTGGCTTAGTCGGCCGTCGGTTCCGTTCAGTTCGGTTCAGTGTGCGTTTCGCTTTCGGACTCCGGATTCTGCCGGACAACTTTGGCGCCGAAAGTTTTTAATGCACGTGCCCGGGCAAAGAACGTGGGGCGTTAATGGGTATGGGTGAGGGGGTGGCCGTTGCAGGTTGACTTCGCCATCGATCAGGCGACACAGGCGTCAACCTAATGTCAAGTTAAACTGGAGAAATTAAAAGCGGAACAAGCTGGGAATTCTTTGAATTTCTAAGGGAGTTATTAAGGCGACCGTGAAGGATCCTTAGGCGAACAAACGAAGATAGCTGAACCTTGATATTGTTATTATATTTTTATTTGTTTATATACTATATATAATATTTAAAATTAAAATAGCGAAACCAATAAAAGGTTAGCAGATGCGCTCTACTGGGGACTTCAGATATCCCCGTATACCGTTATAAATTGAAAAAGAAAACAAAAGAACAAGAGTTATTAAAGTCTCTCCTGCAAATGTAATACCATCCCGTTTAGCCTAAAAATTGGTATGTGGTTGGTAATAACCCACTTTAAAAAGAATTTTAAATCTTTAATTTGATTTTTGTAAAAGCCCACAAAGGTCTGAACAAAAAAATCTTGAAATTTCATTTGAAATCACTCATGAATTATAATAAGAACAATTTAATATTATGCAATAAACACTATTATTTATGTATTTATATATAAACACTACTATAGATCTTATATCTTATATCGCTTATATCTTTAATCAAAAAAGAGTTTCTGATTAAATCTATTAATCATTTATTTCTGTATAATGTTTTATTCGATTTTTGTGAGGGCCTACAAAGATTTTACGAAATAACTTTGAGATTCCATAGGACAGTCAGTAATCTGAGCTTCTACCAATATTTACCATTTACATCACTCTTAAGCTACAATAGGAACTCTAAAAGATTATTAAATTTACACTTTATATTATAGATCTTAAATTAAGAAGAAGTATTTTGCTTAATCTATTAATCTTTTATTAATTTGTAATCTTTTATACGATGTTTATGAGAGACAATAAAGATTTTACCAAATACTTTGAGATACCTGAAAGCAGACAGTGATTTCTGATCGTAACAATATTTAACATCAACATAATTTTAAATGAGGAACCCTAACATATTTAAAAATAACACATTATATTATAGATCTTACATCTTTAGCCAAAAAAAGAGTATTTTATTTTATTAAATCTCATAATGTTTTATTTATTTTTAATCTTTTATAACCCCAAACTAAAAACTTTAATCTTAATTAACTAAGTACGCATACAACCGAGAATTCAGGCAGCACGCCAGTAGTTAATTTCCTTGCAAACTTTACCTATACTTTCTCCTATCGCGCCTACTAACACCTAACCCTAACAAGCACGTGCCTGGTGTCGCAAGGCCCACTTGATTGTACTGACCGTAGTGCATCAACGTCCAAGAATATTACATTTTTGAGAGTGCCTACAAGGCTTTGAGATTCGAGAGGACAGTCAGTAATCTCTGCATGCTAACATGAATTTAATATTATAATAGGAATAGGATAGGATAGGATTTAATAATAGGAACTGTAAAAAATTATCGCCTTATGTCATAGATCTTGAATCCCTAATAATAAAAGAGTGTTTTAATTTAATCTCAGCTTTTGAAATTATCCTACATCAACCTGGCATTACATACATACTATATATGAGCGGCTCTAATGCTTTTAAATTCTCAAATTTCAAATCCTTATTACTGAAATGATTATGTATAGAATTTGCCCCAACCAAGAACCCAATTAGACGCATTTGTGAGGTGCACACTTGGCCCGGAGTTCTGTGTCTTGGCTGTTGTTGGTGGCTGTGTGTAACGGCGTCTGGCTCGTTTGCACGAAAATTTGCTGGAATTATTTCGAGCAGTTCTAAATTTCGCAATAACGAGCCGCATTTGACGGGCATACAAATTGCAATTGCCCCCCTTTGCCACCTCTCTACCCCAGCATCAGCTGGGCCTTGGCTTTGGCTTGGCTTCGGGGGGGAAGGTAGGGTGTGTGTGTGTGAAAAGTTGTTCCTTCGATATAGGGGAAGTTTTGCTTGAAGGATACTACATAATTAAATAGTTGGAGCAGGCCACATGGAAGGCAGCAACAAATGGGATTACAACAATTTAAGTTGCGCCATCTTTGGCAAAGATTTGGCCAAACTTAAAAGGGAAAATATTTGTGCAAAGTTCTGCTCCCTTTTTTTTATCCTTTCTTCTGTTTCGGTGCCTGGGCAGGGCGCCGTCTTTCGGGCTTTCTTTGGCTCTTTTTATGCTGTGGCAATCTTTTTGATTTAGCTGCGGAGCCATTAACACGGATTGATTGCCCCCAAGGACAAAAGACGGCAAGTGGCTTAAAGGACAAGCGTCAAGCGTTGCTCTGGGCAAGGACATCGCCAGTGGGTGGCCACCCGCCAATGGGTGGTAATTCCCAGTAAATGGGCCGCCAGTTGGAGATGGTTTAGATGGATGGCCTGGGACAGGGGGGGTGCGGATGGGTAGGGGTGTGCGTGCAATGAAATTGAAAAGTGGCTGCTGCTTGTCGACGTGTCTCTCTCTCTCTCTCTCTGTCTATTTCACTCACTCACGCACTGGCACCCAATTTTTTGCCCTTTGGCTTTCGGCAATTGATTCGAGTTTGATTTTTCCACGTTTTTCCACTGGGCTCCTTGGCTGTCGCAGCAGATCGGTTTACGGTTTGCCAGTCACTCCGCTGTCTATGGAGATTAATCCCGGGTAATGCCATTAAAAGGGAAACTGGGGAGATTGACCAAAATGGGTTAATAATATGGCGCCAGGATAAATGTAAGTTAAAGTTTTAAATACAAAACATGATTTTGAATTAATTAATCCACAAACAAACTTACCTCGATGACAATACTTAGTTAACCCGTAAATTGAAAAATCCTTTCTCTTTTATTTCATCAATATACTAAGCTTAGACTTAGACTGGGCACTGTTCTATATTTCTAATAGAAACTGACTAAAAAATATAAGAACAAGTAAGAAAGCTTCAGGCGAGTGTGGTCTACTGTGAGATACCCTGTACCCATATCATTGTGAGAGGATTTAAAGGCACATTTACATAGCTGACTTTGATTTACAAACGACTTTGTCTTTGGCGAAAGGTAATGTTGACAATGAAAAAAAAAATGTTGCTAAGAACATGTTGGGCAACAACCAAAGACCATTATAGACAAATGTTGCTAGAAACAAGTTGAACAACTTATTGGTGCTGCCAACACAAATGTAGAAACTGTAATAACTCTTTTGTTCATTATCAGAATTTACACAAAATACCAATTATTCGATAACAATTAATTTTAAAACAAATTTCAGCTTAGTTATACCCTTTTCCGTGATTTGAGAGGGCGGAAGTGGGCGTTGCCATATTCTAAAACAAACTTGATTCGCTTGCAACAGATATGAATGTTGCCACCAAATTTGGTAGCTCTAGCTCTCTTAGTCTCGGTGATCTGTTGTTTCACACGGACTGAGGGGTGGAGAGTCGGCTAAATCGACTCGCCTGGTTATGCTGATCAGGAATATATAGGCTTTAGAGTGGTGCATATATATATTGCCCATGTAAACTATGATACCATGCATAAAAAAAAAGATTTTAATAGCATTCATAAATGCCTAATTATAATTAAAAACTCACTGTTAACTATTAAGTGAGTTTTAAAATGCCAAAATATAATATACAACTTAGATACTTTCATGAAAATAAATTTATCATATACTTCTCTTAGCCCCCTGTTAACTCTTGACCCAAAAATAAAATAAACTAAATTTGTTAGCTGCCGCCACAATTATAAAAAAAAAAAAATCTGTCGTGACAGAAATCGCTTCACAGCTAGGCCGTAAAATGGCAAGCAATTTTCTAGGGCCCGCCCGGGCAGAAAATTATCGATTAAACAGCCTTGGAACCACCGAAAGGAACCCTATTCTGCCCTACCCCCACTATCTTGCCCCCTCCCTGCCCACACATGCTAATAAGAAAAGCTTTGTTGCGCATTTCCTTCCGGTTACGTGGCCAGACGTTGAGGCGCATTTGCGAAATTGAAGGCGATGTGGCAGCGCCAGCGAAATTGCGGGCAAGCCTTAAAAACGTAAATTGAAAACTTTGTCGGTCGCTTTGGCCGGTTCCTTTGCCTTCCTGGGCCGAAAGTATGCTATACTATATATATATATATACATATATATATCAAGAACTTATATACACCCCCGTTGTGCGTGCCATGTCAACATAATTCAGCCGTTGATTGAACGGGACTGCAGGCCATAAAAGCGACAGTAGAGGACATAAAACAAGGCACCGTTTTGTCGCGGAAACTTTTGCTATAGTTTTAAAATCAAATGCCTCATTTGTGGGGCTAACGGACGGAGTTGAAACACCCGTAGAGTCCCCAGGAACCCCATAGAACTCGGAGAACCCACAGAGATTAATTCGTTATTGCCATGAGGAGAGCGGTGTGGAATTTTTAGCGCAGCACTAAAGGTGCAAAGGAATTTAATTAAATGTTCTTCGCATTGCGAAACTTTTGCAGGACTGCAGCAAACAGCACTTGGGGCACCTCGAACTTCGACTCCTGGCTTCCCAGGACAATGCCAACCAGTTTGTCAGGCAGCCATTTAGGTGGTCGTCGGTGCCTTTTGCCCTCCAATAAACTAAACAAATTTTCTGGCAGCCCTGTGGGAGCCTAGACTCTCCACCAATAAAGGACAACTAAATGGGAACAAAGGCGGCGCAGGAGTGCAAACAAAAGTCACTTGTCCTGGCGGAATTCAAAGCAAAAAGCCATGGGCTCAGGAATAGGTTGAGTGAGACTCTAAGTTGATTGGTTTATATCAAAGATCCGATAAATATCTGCAGTTTTATCAACAGATATTTATTAACTCTCTCACAACACCTACAAAATAAATATATACAAATTCCTAATCTTATTTAAAGCTTACAATTTGCCTAGAAACCTAAACTACCTTGCTGCTAAATCGATGCTTAAAGCCTTAGCACATTCCTTGGCCAACGATTTGAACTCATTTTCGTTTGGCAGGACTTGAAAACGCATTGCTGGCCGAACCACGTCCGTCATAACCAAGCTAGTACCAGTACCAGTCCAGCTTTGACCACAAAGCCCGCCACCTACCTACCTCGTCCACTCTCGCCTCTTCTTCGATTGTTCCGCCTCCAACTGACCATCGGACATCGACATCTGCCTGGTCATATCTACCTCCTCAGCATCCCATTCACAGGCACCCGAGTTTAAAGAGTTCATAATCCAAAATGTACACAAAACCAGACAGAGGAAGCTCGACTCCGGGCCCGGGTCCGAGTCCGAGTCCAGGAGCTAGTAAAACAAACTGATCAATGGGCTATAATACGGCTGACAGGGCGGACAAGGACGGCGGCAGGAAGAGACGGAACCAGACAGACATATAACATGGACAGCTGGCATGAAAAATTATTTACTGCAAGAAAAATCACCAGCTATGATGTGCAGGCTAGAGAAGATTACGTGTTTTGTGTTTTTAATAACCCAAAAAAAAAAATAGGCGAGATTTTAGATTCTCTCAAGAATCATTTCTGTATGCTCGTGGCACTCTTTAAATTGTTTCAAATCAAATAAATTAGTAGGGGTTCTAAGACCTATAAAATACTATACTTATATTATTCTTATACTACTATACTTACTCTTCGCCGTTTTAACTGGGATGCAGACCAAAGGTTACTTTCTTATATAAGTAGACTTCTCTTTATTAATTTACCTTCCTTAGGCAACCATAGAACTATGCTAAGGTATTACCTTCATCTATAAACTAATCCGTGGTGAAGTGAAGAGTGTAGACCTGATAAGTTAGCTTAATTTCCACGTACCAAGTAGAAATACTAGATCCTATTTACGTTTAGTTGTGTGCCACTGTGGAACATCGTAAGAAATTCATGATCCATTTAGAGTTTTATGAGCGAAATATAACAATATGATACGATATACAAATAATCTCAAATGTAGATTGCCTTTAGGAAGGCTAAAAACATTTATCTTAACCAACTTAGTAGCAAACATTCAGGAAGCACGCCACTAGTTAAGTTCCTCGCACTCTTTACCAATACTTTCTTTTATTGCGACTACTAACCCCTAAGCCTGACAAGCACGTGCTTGGTGTCGCAACGGCCATTTCAGTAAACTAAGTAGTGCATCAACGTCCAAGAATAAGAAAAGATTCAAAAATTGTGAAACAACAAAAATTAAGGAGATTTTTACTGATTTTAGTAAGTCACCTTTTGGACACCTTCCTAGGAGTTTTAATTTCTGGAACAGCCTAGTATATTAGTAAGAAAAGTTCAATAAAAATTAAAACCCATTACAATTTCTGTTATTATTATTCTTTTTTTTATTCCTCTTAACCTTTATTTAGGCTCCAATTATCACAAGAATAAGAGTCTCTTTTCGTGTCACGTACCCATCTTCGGGAGTAGAGAAACCCCTTAGGATATAACGTGAGTGACGACGCATTCAGAGCGGGTTATGTGCACCACCACCACCACCACCGCCGCCCACCATCATCGAAATCCCGATGACCAGCCGCATGATGAAGTTGCCAATGATGATGGTAGCCGGTAGCTCTTAGGGGAAAAAGGGAAAACTGGGCGTCCGAGAGGGCCGAAGCCCAACCGAATGCGAATGCCGATGCCGATGAGGATGACTGTGCAGGCGACACAATAATGCCGCCATTAATCTTCTGGCACGACTGATTTGTTTGACTTACGGCTCACGGCGACAGGCGGCATTGGGCGGCTGTGGGGGCTGTGGGGGCTATGGGGTCTGTGATGGCTGATGGCCGAGACAGGCCGGCTTTAAGCAGCAACTTGGCAACGCACATTGCAAAATAATTTGTGTAAATCATTTGCGCTCAGCCAGTGCATTATATAAGGCATCAGGCATCAGGTCCCCAGAGGAGGCCCGGCCATCACCACTCACCACTCAGCACTCAGCACTCAACACTCGACTCTCGGCTTGTTTTGACAGTTGTCGCGACAGAGCGTCATTCATAATTTGGCTCTGGTTAATGAAAGGTTTCTGCTTTTTTTTGTTTTTGCAAAATTGGTGAATGCTGAAAGCTGGAAATTGCCAGCGATCAAGCGACACTAAACGGAAAAGTTTAAAGCCGGAAATATACAATGTAATATTCAACAGAACATTATTTATTTAAGGAGATTTTAAAGGGAGGTTTCATGCTGAGAAGTAAATATTCCCCGCGATGTTTAATATGAAATAAATAAATATCAAGAGCTTAACTAACAATAAGGAATATATTTAAACAGAAACACTTTACCAAGTTTATAAATACTGATGTTAACTGTTATAATTTTCCAGCGATTTGCGGACACAATTTGTTGCAATTTACAGATGTTATAACAAATGTTCGTTGTATGTTCAACATTATTATGTCATAGACAAATGTGCGTTGTGGCTATCTATAACCGCCGATGAACTATCTCGCCAGTCTCTCAATCACTCGGTTTGGGTCCCTGAAATGGACTTGTTCAACAATCCGATTTGCCGGCAAAGGCGAAAAGCGAAGGCAATTCCTCTCTTCAAAGACGACCACAAATTACTATCCACTTGAGTGCGAAAATTGCAATGTGGAAAAGTGGAAAAAGAAATCCACTAAAGTCAATGAAGCGAATTTATTTATATTGTAATAATAACTAGTTTATTAGAAGCCAATGAAGAAAAGTATATAAATATTACAATTCTGCATACAAATTTCTGCACAAACTCTAACAAGATTTTAATTTCAAATAGGAAAATAAACCCTAATACAATGTATTTTACTGATGAAAACATCTACATATAATTACAAAATTATTTTTTAGCACCTGCAGAGGTTCATCAACAATCCCTTACTGGGCCTGGGCTTGGCTCTTTGTGCCCAAAAAAAAAACGCAATTTTCCTGGGTATTGTGCAAGCGTTTTTCTATGATTAGAAAAACGCCCACTATTGTTCACAGTCGCAGGCCTCCGAAAACAATGAAATTTCAATGAGTCTGTCTGCCAATTTCGAAGGCAATCTTTTTCACATTTTCATGGTGTGGAAGCCAAAAGCAGTCGATGGACAGCTGTCCAGCCTGAGTTGAGTGGCCAGGACCAGGAAGCGAATGCCAAAGCCAAAGACAGACCAGACTCGGTCATTTTATCAAGCCAAAAATCATACGAAATTTGACAGAAAATTACACGACTTAATGCCGCCCACTTGGCCGCGCTCGCGGAAAACCCACAGAAGGAAAGGCGAAATGCAACAAACAAAAACGAAGAAAAAAAAAAACGATGAAAAATGTTCAGAGAGGCCCGGGGCCCCAATCGAAATTAGTCAAAAATTTGACTTGGGTTAGACAAATGGCCAGCGTGAATTTGCACCGAAAAAAATGAAGGAAAAGCAAGACTAGTCAGCGGCGATAATTATGAGTAATTTATTTAATGATGATTTGCATTGCGGACAAAACTGCAAAAGCTGGAAAACTGTTTTTCACTTGTTTGCATCTGCAGAGCTCTGTTGTTTTTACCATTTTTTTGTATTTATTTTTTTGTTTTTGGTTTTTCTTTCCTGCAGTGGCTTGAGGCTGCTCCTTGATAATTGCTGTTCATTTGCAGTTGTGGGTCGGTTGATATATGGCCAAAAACTGTGAGTGAGTTTTTCGCCGCTCGTTTCTCGTGCATTTTTTAATGGCGGCCATCAATTAAGCTCATCGAATGAACACACACACCCAGGCACACACATACTGGATTCAATATTAATACCATCACCTACTTCCCCCTCACCACCCACCGAGGCAGACACACCTAATAGCCGAAGTGACCGTAAGACGTAAAAGTTTTAACGACCCAAACAACAGAGGAGACGCTGTCGGAAAGCCAAAGACCAAAGTGCCAAAAGAAAACGCGTAAACAAAGTACATAAAAAAATCACAACAAAAAAAACGGATTGCTGGGGGGTCATAGGTTACGCCCATAAATTAGATAAGTGGCTAATGAATTTGTAAGGCGAGACTGCAGAAAAGTGAAAGATAGGTGGATAGATTTGCATAACAAATTCAAGATCATTTGCTAAATTAAATTAAATTAATTAAGCGAATTAATAAGTATTATCGTATTAACATAATAATATTTTTAGTTACAGGAGATTAATCTTATTACAAAGTAGCCCATTAAGACATTACTTAATTTATTTATTTATAAAAATTTAAATATATAAATTTATTTTATTCTAGGGTACAGAGAACGTTTTTCATTAACTACTATGCCCTTCAGCCGGACTTATTTAAATTATTCATATTTATTGTTCTTAGACGTTGATGCAGTACGGTCACTTCACTCAAGTGGCCCTTTCAACACCAAGCACGTGCTTGTTAGGGTTAGGTGTTAGTAGGCGCCCCAAAAAAAATATGAAAGGTAAAGTTTGCGAGGAAATGAACTAATGCGTCATTGTTTGCTTGCGTGCTTACTAAATTAGTTAAGATTAAAGTTTTTAGTTTAGAAAAGCTATGTACGTTTGAAGTTATAGAGTACATAATGTTATAATCTGTACATAAAACTCTAAAGGGTTCTTACATTTCATAAGATATTCTACACTGACGCAACACTAAAGGTAAATAGTATCTAGTTTTCTAGATGGATATAATCTTAAATTTATATTGAGTAACAAATTATTTAAATTACAGTTACTAACAGAAAATACATTATTTTAAGAGATTATCGTGGGATGTTGCTTTTAAAAAGGACAGAATTTGTTGCAGGTTTTCAGCTATGGTGTTTTTAAGTATTCCCCAAGTTTTGTATTCGGGTTATTGCTTCTATGTGTCGTTTAGGAGCTATATTTAATGTTATAACATTTTCTTTGCTTAACCATCTCTTAATAATTTTAATCTGACCAAGATAAACAAGTTAATTTCCTGTCAAAACCCAAAATTGAATCCCATTTAAACCTGACAATTTACATTTTTGATTCAATTAGGACACTTGCTGGTGGCTTAAAATAAGAAATGCCAAACGTCTCATTCATAATAGCTTAGCCCACTTCAAAAGTTAACTCTTTGGGCAATTTGTAGCCACTGACAATTGTTGGGGAGCCAGTTAAATACTTAATCTGCAGCTCATTCCTTATTTTAAGCTCACATGGCAATTCCATTCGCCACACAATTGTTTCCTGCTGTTTGTCCTTGAAAAATGGATAAATGGATGAATGGAAAATGGGGGAAAAATAGAAGGCAAGTTTCAATCAGCCAAGTGCAACAAACTACTAAACAAATAACAACAACAACAACGAATGTTGTTTTGTGGAAAAAGATTTTCAACCTCCATATCTCTGCTCGTTTTAGTTGCTTCCTTTATTTGTTGTTTAGATTTTTCCTGCGTTTTTTGGCAACAAATTGAACATTTTCATTAGATTTTCTTTTTCGGCATCGACGTGATGGCGTGATGGCGATGGTGGTGCCTGCCCTGCTGGCACATTCAATTGTTATGCCCAGGAGAGTGATTCAATTGAATTTGTTTGTTTCAGTATCCGGTTCATTTATTTGCAAAGGCGAATGAATAACAAGGGCACCAGCCACCATATATGTACTTCACTACACTTTCGCCCCTCTGCCAAAAATCTTTCATGTGTAATTTGAACTTTCCTCAACTTCCGGTCAAACGTTGAGTTGAGTTTTCCCTCCCCGCCCAAAATAACATATGCCAGGTACTACGTATTGTTCCAAGTAGTTCTTATATATATATTTCAGGTATGTGCCAGCTCCCTCGCCCTCTCTGTGTGTGTGTGTGAAAGTTTTTCCCTGCAAGTTTTTCCCCGGGGACCTCTTAAGATTTCATTGTGTAAATTTACTGCGGCCTTCTTTGTCCCGCCTGCGCCTGTGCATGCAAAAAAAAAAAACAAAGAAGAAGGCCCGGAGAAAAAACAAAGAACAGATGCAAAATTCAAATCGCGAACTGTTTAAAAATGAACAACAAATGAAATTCCCATAGGTGGCAGAAGTTTGCCGCGTCTGCAGGCATTTAAATGGCAACGGTGGCGTATACGCAACGTCGCGACGTGGAAATCTCTCCTCAGCTGCGCCACCGAAAAACTTTTCGCAGCATCCTTCGTGTCGCCGCTCCTGCCGCCTTTCACCTGCTTTGTGTGTCTGCGAACGGGCAACATTTAATGTCATGTTTGTAAGTTTCTAGACGATGCCAACATGTTACTTTTTGGCCCGCCCCGGCGATTCCATCTTCCACCCGGTTCTTGGTCCGTCCTCCTCACATCCGCTTCCGGGTGGCGGCAGAAAGTCACTTTCTGGCATTTTCACGCCTTTAAGACGGCCTTTCTCACGGCTTTAAGAAGCTGTCTAAACTTGTAGTAAATCATTGAATTAATAGATGAATAAATAGAAATAATAATTTGATTGAATTAGTAATTATATTTGTTTAAAATGGATTTCTAAATGGTGAAATATTATCTTTAGCTGGGATATTCATAAAACATGCTGCATCCCTTTAATCTGCCTTTAAGTCAACATGGTAAAACTATATGTAGATTGAGGAGCTGTCAGGACATAACTCCATCCATATGCTGTGGCATTATAAACAATTCATAGACATATGCAAACACCCACAGAACCACACACACACAGCCGGCAAGATTATGTCGGAGACAATCGGATTAATATCAGACAAGAACAGCTCTGAGGCAGGGCAAACATCAATGAGACGACAAATTGTAATGAAAATGGTTTCCAGATGGGAGGCAATAAGGCTGCGGGGTGCTGGGGGAAAAAGGATTGCGATTGTTTTGTTGGCCCAGCTAATAACGTTGATCTGATTAGCTCGAGATGGCAGCAGCGATTTTTGCCGCGAGCAGACTTTACAATTAAATCAGGGAAACGGCTAAATGACTTCCAGACAAATAAGTCGACTTACTTGACTTTGCCCTTCTCATTAACTCTGGCACACCCGCCACCCGAATGAATGTGTCAAAAGTTCGCATTTGAAGTAATTAAATTTAAATTGAATTCAGCCAGCAACTCTGGGTTAAAACAAAACAACAAAAAAAATGAATAAAGGCGGATGGAAGGAAACTTTTTTAATCCTTTGCTCATTTGTTTTTCTTTAGGACTTTCTTTTTTTTCGGTGCGTGAAGTGGGTGGTTCTTTTTTTTTTTTTTGATTTGTGTGAGGTTTCCGTACTCTCTGTCTGCATTTCCGTGTTATTAAAACTTTGAATGAAAAACTTTACTGCGTAATGGGTTTGAATGGAAGGAAATATGCTGCAGCCCCTGCACTTCAATAAAACTGTTTTATTTAATTATTAAAATGGAGAAATTGCAGATATAATATTATGAGCAGGGCTTTCGTACAAAGTTTAATTAGGGTTTGATCTTACCGAATAATGTACCCCTAAATATCCGATATACGATGGACTTACGCACTTCTTAGTTAATTTAATCAACTAGCTTCACACTCACCATCAGCATAGCAGCATCACACTCGACGGAATGGTCCAGAGCTCTCTGTTAACGATGGCCATAAAATGTGAGCGCTCGAAATGAAGCCATAGAATGGCGGTAAGTGGCGGTAAGGCATTTGCGGAAACTGGCAATGGGTTATACGAGTGTCGCACACAACTCTTTCGGCCCCACCAAGCCAGATCCAGCCTCTAATCGCTCCCGGTCTAACGACACCGATACCGATGTTCCCTCTCCATCCCAACCCATCGCATCCCACCCCAGCCTAACCCAGTAGCAAGCCGCGGCCATGTCCCGGCAATATTCCGCTGTTTTCCATGCCCACTCGCATGTTGCATCCGCTGGCGCATTGACTTTCATGTCGCACCCCTCGCCAAATGAGTCACAATTAAAACCGATCCATATCAGAATCGATGTGGAGTAGTCGACATACCTAATACCCATTTACACAAATAGCATAGGCTAACCATGAAATATTAGATTCCTAAATTTGTTAGATTTCTTAATTATATTATTGAAATGAACTTACAATTATAATCACACTAGAGATGACAGAAAATATCCAAATATGAGCCGATAACTTTGCAATATTTGTACGTTAAGTCGATAGTCTGTTTGATGTATCGAACTATGAGTTCTTTGGCACCTAGCCTAGGTTTGTTTAAACTATCAGTTTGGCAGAAGTGTTAAACATATTCTTTAGATATATTTATTTATTAAAAATGATAGTAAAGTTTTATTCTTTAGATATATAACTATTTGATATGATCGAATTTATCGATATTTTATTGTTAAATTTAATATTTCATATTTTTATATATTCAATATAAGCTTGACAATATTTTCGATATGATATTTAGTGCGATATTTTCTTCGATAAATCATATTGTATTTTGGCTGTTGATATGTATGTTCAAGTAGCTCCGTAAATATTCATAAGTATATAAAGTAAAGTAAGTACGCTGCTAACCAACCTACCCCATCTGGCTAATGGCCAATGGGTACCGAAAGACTTACCTTACTGGAAAGCGAAAGCGAAATTGTTATTGCAACATGCAACCGCAACTGCCGGAGCAACAACAGCAACTATAGCATTAACCACTATGTGGCTGCGTCGTCTCGCAATAATTGTGAGCAAATATTACATGAAAGCGCTGAGTCTGGTGGCTGGGGCGTGGGGCGTGGGGGGGTGGTCGAGATTGGCGGGGCAAACGGCATATTATCGTGGCAGGCGATGACGATAACCAACAACAACAACAAGGCAACATCATAATTATCGACCCGAGCCCCGAGCCCCCAAATGATGCCAAAAGCGCGTTTATTATGTGAAAAGAAAGCCAAGATAAAATATTGAATTCAACTCCGACTGAAGAAACAAAAACAAAATTAGTTTGAGGAAAAGCCGTCAGGGAAATCGAGTAAATGTAAAAAGAGTGTGCGAGTGTGTGTGTGCGTTTTAGCAAGAAAACAAAAAACACAGAAACCAAACAAAAAGCGGCCACAAGAAGCTGATGAAAAAAAAATGTAATATATAATGAATGTTGTTGCTGTTTAGAGCTGCTTGCCGGCGGTACATTTTATTTTATTTAGAGCACGTTTCTGCGGCAAAAATGTTACGAAATCAATGCGGAGTTGAGTTGCGGAGTTGCGGAGTCAAACATCAGGCACATCGAGCCGCAAATGCAACTGCAACAATTATAATGCTCACGGAGGCAGCAAGTTGGCACATTTCTATTGATAGTTAACTAATGCGAAATTTGATGAAAATTGTTAAAGACGATTGCACATGCAATTTAATAATGTGAATCGTAGCTGCCAATTGTTTCCGCTGCTTTTACTGCCTATTAAATAGTTGCTGTTGGTCTTAACATCCCACATTGTGGGATAATAATAGATTAGATTACTAAACAGAAGAAAACTGTATTACAGTAAGATAACTAAATTGAAATGATCAATTGTTTCTTGCCTTAATAATGGATTAGCTTTTGGCAGGAGTTCATGTTCTAATTAAGCACCTTATTAAAAGCACTAAGCTGGTAACACTAACTCCGGGCATCTACTGTAATATTAGATTTAGCCACACTAATTTCCACCTCGTGCGTGGACTTGTTCTTTCAGAAATTAATAATAAACATAAATCATTAACGGAGAAAAGAGTACTTACATATTTATACGGATATTCATGCACCAGCGTTGCGGGGGTAAATACCAATAGTTTACCACCTTTCACTCAGTATTAGCTTAACGGAAATAATTTGATTACTTCAGTTTTAAGGCAAGGCAGAAACTTGCTCATGATACAATTGTATAATTTAATTGTTTTTAAATAATAACAAAGCCTCTTTATCACAACATTTCAAAGGACGATGGTGGCATGTGCCATTTCCTTTCTATAAACAAATAATTAAACGCAAAAAGTTTTTTTATGTATTCCATATAATTCAATGTAAACCTGTCATCGTACCAGTGTTTATTAACAAAAAAAAAAATACAAACCGAAAGGATTGTACATGAATTTGGAGTGTGTGATACTAACAATTTGATGGTCCTCCATTGGCTGGCTGCTTCCTAGTGTTTGCCGGACTCTCTTCCCCTAAACAATTCGCAAGCAATACATTTTCGTGTGGTTTGTGTAGTGTGGTTGTGTTGGGCTTAGTCCTCATCCCGTTGGATGGCCTACGACTTGATCGATCGACCGATGGGCCCGGCGTCCGATAGCATCTCATCCTCCTTCACGGCTGGAGCTCCATCGCCTACAAGCTCGGGCTCATCTGATTCAGAGTCCGAGTCCGCCTCAGATTCCGAATCATTTTGATCGGCGGCCGGCTCCAGAGAAGCCTTCTCCTGGCGCTTCTTCTGCTTTGACTTTTGACCGGCCAACCCGATCGTACGGAACTTGACCCACATGGCCCTGGTGGCATAGGCGGCAACGGCGGCCGCGGTCAACCAGGGGGAGTACATCATCATGGCTGCCCCCGCAGTAGTTGTCTTCACCTTCTCGGTGGTTGTTGTAACGACCGGCGGCGGAGGCGGTGCAGGGGTAGTGGTTGAAGTGGTTGTAGTTGTTTCATCTGCAACTGTGGTTTCATCACCCATATTGATCTGGGGAAAGGTACAGG
>JAEIIG010033640.1:0-40752 GCA_018904695.1 Drosophila parvula
TGTATATGTATATATATGGGAAATTAAAGACGAAAAAAGAAACACATTGAATTGTTTTCTATCGTGACACATGAGAGGCTTTCATAGGCTCGCCGCTCGCCGCTCGGCGCTTGTTGTGCATAATTTTTCATGCCACATATAATAATCTCTGCTGGCCGTAATTTATTAACATTTCCAGCCGGCCGCCGCCTCCCCCCTTGGACGCTCTTGCGTGTCTCACCGGCGGTTTCGCTTTCAGCGTTTTATTTCAATGCGAGATTGAAAGCCGGCACCTGCCAGAGCACGCGCGGTAAAAAAAAAAAAAGAAAAGAGGAAAACCATTTACGGGACTAAAAATGGCCAACAGCGGACATAGCACAAGCGGGCACTGAAATTAAATCCATCAACATTTAATGTTAACTTTATAGAAACATCAACTGTTTCAGGAGTATCATCTGCATAGAGAACCCTTTCAGGCAAGTCTGTGCGGCTGGGAAATAATGGTAAAAAACCATATGAACAAGATATAAATATATTTCTTAGATTTATGATATGTATCGGAATATTAACAACAGACACTGTTTAAAAAAATAAAGACCATCCGTATCAAAATGTTGGAGAAATAAAGGCATGCAACTTTCTAGTCACAAGCAGTTGGGAATTATAGGTAACAATATGTTCAAAAAATATATCAAAATACTTCTAAGAATATAAGATATAATATTTAAATATCGCTGTAGCTCCCAGCTATATTAAATTAATTAAAATATTTTAATTATATTGAAAAGTGCCAGACAAGTGCATTTTTTTTACGTGCATCAAACTCCTTGCTTGGGCTTGATGAAGCGCATTAAACAAATAACGCCCTGGCAATATTTCATTAAAAACTTAACGGACTCAGTTGGGGAAAAGTGTGGGGGTTTGCAGGACTGCCACCGGAAGGGGGTGCTCGACAGCAGATAAAGGGCCCTTGGCTAATGCCCCTTTGGCGTGTGTGCTGTGCATTGCCAAAGGCTGGCATTTGATGGAAACAACACACAAGATGCATTTTAGCAAAGGCTGCGGGCCCCAAAGGGTGTCTAAAGTGGCCAACTAATGTGATCCTAAATAGCCAGCACATCCTCAAAGTAGAGTGATTTCAATTGCCATTCGCATTACGATAATTAACAAAACTGAAATGGATAGAGGATCTCCGCAATATGGTACAATTTGCGAATCGTTTTAATCGGTTAAAACGGCAATTTACAAATTTATTTACAGAGTGATTTACGATCCGTTGAGGAGGTGTTTAAAAGTGCAATAACTTATTTTATTCCGGAAAGCGCAATGTTAACACGTTGTTCGTTATTTATGGCCTTTATATACATATATGTATACCTTTTGCCCCACCTAGAGGATATAAATATAGTAATTCTTTCTTTTTGAACACAAACAAAATTGATTAAATTACCCAAACTTAAATTTCAGTTTTGTACTTTCCATTCCTTTGTTATTTTCAATATTTTCCAGTTTAATTAGTTTGGAATTACACAAACAGCATGCCATACAACGAGAGCCAAATGAAAAATGCATGAAAATAATTTTCCATTCCCATTTGGATATTCAATTTGCCATTTTGCAATGTGCAACTAACAGTTAAATTATTATTATTATTATACTTGTTAGTTGACTTTAACCAGCACTGTTTTGGCAAAGGCTTTCGCCTCGATATTATCATTAACGTTATTATTATTATTATTATTGTTAGTTGGGGGTTGTGTCCGTGTCAATTCGGTGTATATATTTTTTTTTGTTGCGGTCATAGAATTTATGGTAAATTAAATTAGCCTGATTGGTATATGCATTTTTAATGACATCACTTCAATCCGATCGCCTGTCAGGCAAAAACCACCCGCCAGTGTGTGTGCAATGATAAATTAATCAAATGTACGTTTATTACTTTTATTTTATTCCCAACGCTTGACCATCGCTGGGGGAGGAAAGGCAAAGAAGACCCAAATGAAAATGCCTCGGGAACTTCAATAAAAATTTTTATGTTATAATTATAGGCAAAAGACAGACACAAGGCGAGGTACATAGGTGAAAGTCGGGAGGAATTAACGCTCCACTCTCCCCTCATAATATTTCTATTAGACAAATATGGGGGGGGGGCGACAACGACGACTGTTCGTCATATGGGAGAGTGTAATAAATTGTATTTAAACTATATACAAACAAACGCATAAACCGAGATCCAAGACCGATTCAAGGTGGATGCCGGCTGCCCTACGTGACCGTCGATGGAATTTCGGCGCCCAGCTGGGCGGGCAGCTCATAAAAGGCGAAAATAAACACAAGGAAGGGGCCGGCGGCTGTCAAAGGAGTTGGAATGCAATCAAAGCTCACGATCTGGCGACTCTGAAAATATTTATCAAATATTCTACATATTTCTCAAACTTTAAGTCTTTAGTATTTTGGCTAAGATACTTGAGGAATCCATATACTTTAGTATTGAATAACTTATCTTTAATTATATACCTTTTTTCTTTTGCAATAAATAAAGCAACTACTTAACTCATACCAAACATTTATGTATATACAACAGAGAGTTTCCTGTCCCCAAGAGGCGGCAAAAAACAATACAAAAATCGAATAAATGTGAAAAAAACGAACACAGTTAAGTGTGGCCAAATTAATGGACATCGAATGAAGTTGACCGGCTGTCATAAAGCGTTCATAATTACTTTTCACACCGGGCGGCGTGACGGATGAGTTCGAGGGGATGGAGCGGGCCAAACAGTCGGCAAAGAACAGAAAAAAATAATAAAAGAAAAAAAAAACAACAACAATATTAAAATAGGGAAAACGGAAAATATTTCGAATAAACAATCATAAATTTCTATAAAGTCCAAGTGAAAGAGGTGCGAGTAGAAGTGTGCCGGAGTTGGATGCATGTGTTTATAGGCTTAGAGCGTATTGCACACGACATTTGTTTATTTATGGCAAATGACAATAAAATTTAATAACTTTGACACAATTTAATTATATTCGATTTTTATTTTTTTTCCTCATTTCCAATATGACAAAATAAAAGGAACGACGCGCAGCCAGGGCAAAACAAAAACAAACAGTATGGAAAAAGCCAAACAAAAATCAACACAACATAAAATTTTTATATATATACATATGTTTGTCGGGGCGAGGGGGTCACATAAGCAAACATATTTATGGAATCTACATATATTTCTTCCCTCTCCGATTTTTTTTTTTTTTTTTGTTCAACTGCTCCTCTGCCACATATGCAAAGGGAAATTGAATTAAAATTCAACGAGGGCAATTTACAAAATTAGTTTTGTGAAAAAAGTATACAAATAAAACGAGAATATTTATAAAAAAAAAGATACTAGCGTTTTTCATTAGCCAACACTGGCCAGTGAATGGCAGTGCCATCGGAATCAGAACTCAAATCAAATCGACTAAATTAAGAGCTTTGAGGAATCCAAATCGAAAATGAAATTGATTTGTCGTGTTTTGAGGCGACCATTCAATTGCACTTTTTGTCGAGTGCCGGGCTTAATAGAAAGCGAAATAGAATCGATGGAGAGATGTTGAAAGATGTTTTTAGTAGGTGAGCGTAAAAAAAGCAGTTTATTATGTTGTCAGGTTATTTAAATTTAATAAAGATTACCTAGAGGTGCGCTAGTTTTAAACAAGATCTTAAAAATTGCTTTATTTTTTATTTTCAATGGACTCTGGTCACTCTGAACTGAGTAATTAGTATGCTGGTCACTCTATAACAATTATAAGCTGGCTTCCCTCATAATCTGGTTACTCTCAGATCTAAAATTACAGATTTTAACAAAACTTTGCTAATAAAACTCTGGTCACTCTGATATTTACTACACTGCCTTTATAATCCTCTGGTCACTCTTATATTAAAAATAAAACAAATAACCGCAATCAGAGCTTGCAAAACCTTTTCAACAACCCATGCAAAGTTAACACAATATTCATTGCCCCCTCCTTGTACTTCCCTGCCCCACCTGAACCAGTCAAATTGACAGAGTTATTATAGTCTTTATGCGTAGATATATATACATATATGTATAGTATGTATGTTTGCTCACGTCGGCCAGCCAAAAAACCGCAATTGAAATGCAAAATATTGTCCACACATAAATATTTGAAAAATGAAATATGGAGAGCAACAAAAAAAAAAAAAAAGTCAAAATGCAATGATTGAAAAATGAAAAGGCATATGGAAAAAATTAATTTTGAATGCGCTGCATCGCTCTCTCATTGGGGAGAGGCCCTGTCTGCAGTAGCTTTTAAAATTGTGACAACATAAAATAATTGTTTAAGGTCCAAAAATAACAATAAACATGATAGCACGAAGCCAAAAGCAAAAAGCAATTTGCAATGCACCAAAAACCAAAAACCGAAGCCCAACTCCATGGGGGAAAGTCACCGAAAGAGACTGTGTGTGTGTGCGTACGTGTATGTGGGGTAAATTTATTGATTTCCATATATATTTATTTGTGTAAAATGCCATAAATTACAATTATTTAACAGGGCCGGACGCAAAGTCAACGCGCCGGCAATGCCGGACTTTCTGCCCCTCACTCCACAACACTATCCATTTTCGCTCGGTGTAGTTGGGTCAGTAGGGTCGCTTTGTTGTTGCCGCTGCTGTTGCATAATTTGTTAGCCAAATTGCAACTCAACAGGCCAGGTACTCGGTCCGCTTTCAGAGTCAGACAGAGAGAGAGTCCTGATATCGGTTAAGCAGAGCGAATGAGACAGAGGGAGCAGTGCGAGCAGAGCCCGGCCTGGCCTGGCCTGGACAGGCTCATCAAATATGCAAAATTTTGCAAGTCCTTGCAACAATCGCAATTAGGGATGAGCTGTGAATGCGATTCACAGATAAATGAAAACAGTGACTTTTATTGGGACTTCATAAAAGGTATACTAAATTCTGGGATTATAATTACCACAGATATGAGCTCTACTCTAGACCAACCACACGAAATGCAGCACCGCTGGAATTGCTGCGCGTTTCTTTATCTTTCCATTTATTATGTAAATATATTTTCGAACCTAACCGAAAGTCACCCAATATTTCATTCATCTTCACTTGGTAGCCGCCTGCCTGTCTGTCTGGGAATTTATTTAGCATTTCTCAATCACTGAATTAACACGGAATTCACTCAGTCATCTCCAATCAGCTGAGGAGCCGTAAAGCGTGTGCTTTCACAGCCCGCTTATTCCACAGAAACCAACCTCCCCTCTGCCCACACATTCCTGAGTCGGCTCCTCTTTTGCCTGCCTGCCGCCTCCCTGCCTGCGTATTCCCTTGGCCTCCTTTTAGGAGCCCCTCGTTCAGTTAGCTTGCCCTGATCAATCGCTTGGTCATTTGTTGGCTTTCGTGTGTGTGTGAGTGAGTGCGTGTATCATTATCCTTGCGTGGCCTGTGTGTGCTCCTGTGAGTTTGGACTATTATGTCCGGAGCTTATTAACTGCGGGTCTCGCAAATGCAATGCAAATAAGCAAATTTGTAATCAAAAGAACGATTTTCATATTTAAGATGGCAGCCCAGAGTGCAGTGCCGAAGCTGGCGGCAGTGGTGACAAGGGGGCTATAAATACGGGTAGAAAAGGGGTTTAAAATTGAGGAGGGGTTAAAGCCGGGTGGCTGGCATGCACTTAATTTGGCAATTGTCTCCACACACACAGACAAGCAGCAGCAGCAGCAGGACACACAAGATATTTCGTATTGCCTGCATGTATTTATGGTATGTGTTTGTGTCTGTTTATCTACCTTATACCCCAACCTACCTCCCCCCACACACAGACAGACACAGAGACAGAGAGAGATACAGCCACCCACATCCATCCACACCCGAACCGCCGCATGTGAGCGCCTGTCTTTGTCATTAATATTAATTTCGTGTTTAATTTATTGTAATTTACGTGCATTTGATAAATCGTGTTATTATAATCAGTTGACTGGAAACGTGAAGAAAGGACAGGCCATGGCTTACACTGAAAATAATTGCCTACTTAATTGGTATTACTTTTAATTGGTTTTAAGTTATTTATATCTTATATTGAGAACATTCCTTTAAATATCATCATCACCTTTACAAAATTGATTTCTTTGCCATTTAAAATACAATAAATTCTTTGCCGTGCTGGAAAATATTAAAAAAAAAAAAAAAGGGGTGGGGGATAGGACGTTTATAGGGGGAGGGTCGCCTTGTATCTAGTAAATGCCCCTGACAGCTGTCTGGGACTTCAATCTTGTGAGAACGGACATACCTTTATTCCTTTAACGATTGCAATTCCTGGAAGCCGGCAACTTTAAGCACTGCAATGAGAGCAAAGAAATGGAAAATGTGGGTTAATTTAGGTATTTATGCATGGCTATAATCAATACAAGGCCTCGTCATTTGTTGCCAATATCATAAAAGGACTATTAAAAGTCAGTTATGAGAATAATTTCTAGCATTCTAGCAGTTACAACATTAATTGCCTTGGAATTGGGTTAGGTAAGAAATTTATTTTATTTATTTATTTAGATTTCTAGCATCAAGCTTTCTTACTTCTTTCTTAATATTATTTATCGTAAACACATCCTTTTTGTAAACCCCTGAATATCATTTCATTTTACAAGAAACTCCTGGCATTCAATCTCTTAAATCCCTTTGGCAATATCCACGAATTCGAATTCAAGAAATCACCAATTCCGCCAACACTCGATGCCAGCCAACTAATATTTATGAGAATCGCATAGAAAGGACCAAAATGGCACTTGACAGGGATTTGAAGTGAAGGGATAGGGAGCGGCGGGGGAGATGCCAAGGAAAAAAGGGTAGACGAGGGTAATGTCTGGGTAATAAACATTTTCCTCTCGTGTGCGAGAAATGCTTGAGGACAAGTGTCGCATAAAGGAATTCGCTTTCTCCCGCTCCGACTTGCCGGCTTGCCTTTTCTCTGCACCCTCCAATTTTTTTTTTCTTTGTGGAATGCATTTTTATAACAAAATAATTATATTTATGCCACGGCGTGGGGCGAGAGGAAGCAACGGAAAATGTGCATTGGCCATTGCACAGAACGCATTCAAGTCGAAGTAATGCAAAAAGGCGAATCGCAAACCCGATTCCGAACCCAATTCCGAATCCCCAAAGCCAAAACCATGGAAAATCCGCCCTCGAAACCGATTCCCATTTCTGCACATAACGGCATCCATTACACGCAACAACAAAAGCAAAATGGCGTCTGGGGCGACAATGTGTTGCATGCGTGTGTCATCGTATGCGTGTGTGTGCTGTGGCACTTTGTGTCTGTATTGTCGTTGAAATTATTTTTATTATTTTACACAATTTTTATATGGAAAAGCCCCACCAGCAGCATCAGCATCAGCCACCACCATCACTCGGATCAGAACAAGCGCAAAAAAATGAACTTTTACAGCCGGGCATAAATATTTAGTATATTGTTCTTGTTGCTGCATGTTTATATTGTTGTACTTAATGAGATTTTTGAACTTTCCTTTGCCATAAGCGCCCTAAGCGTTCACTTTTCTCACAGCAAAAAAATACAAAAAAAAAAAATAAACATAACGAAAAGAAAACACTTTACAGAAGCCACAAAATGGAAAGCAAAACAAGAAACATTCAAGAAGTTTTTCTTTTTGATGTTTTCCCCCCAAAAAAAAAAACTCTAAGACGAGGGTGTGAAAAAAAGGGGGACAGGGCAAGTGTAAGGATATTAAAATGTTTATTTGAAAAGCAATAAATATATTTGTGAGTGAGTCATACGAGTTAAATCAAAGAGTAGCTCTCGCTCGTTTGAGTTATATTAAATAATTAATTAATTATTAAAATGAATTGTGACATTATTCGAGTATTAAGATCTTAATCCCAATCACCTAATATCTCTTCATTTTGTGGCTTTATCTAAAACATCTAAATGACTTCAAATTGCATTATTTCCATCCATAAATTCCAAATCGAATTCCCATAATCATGAAATCAATTTATTGTCATCACATTTAAGACCATTAGTTAGAGGCCCGATAAGATCTCCGATCTTAATCTCGAATGCATTTGTCAATCCCCCAAAAACCGAATCAGAGCAGATCGAAGACCAGTTTTCGGTGTGTGTTTATGTGTGGGTTGTGCAACCCACAAGCTGGATCGCATAAAATAATAATAATAAAAGAAAACCGGTGGCTGAGACAGAGACCCAAAAACTGAGAGACCCGAGACCGAGACTGAGACTGAGACTGGGACAGAGACTCCAACGCATTCATTAGTTCTCATTAGGAGACAAAACATTTCAGATTCAAACTCGCATCTGAACGATAAACAAAAGATTTTTCAATGCGAGAATGGGCCTTACATCCACCAGGTTTATTGGCGTCTCTAATGAACCTCTATTAATAAATAAAAGAAAAGAAAAAGCTGGGCTTTGAGTGTTGTGAGTTGGGTGGTCTTTGGATATCGCTAGGTTGGGCTTGGGCTTTCATTAAACTAAAATAGTTGATTTATTTATTAAATAGCCACGACCAGCAAGGATCCATCAATGCATAAGTACTCAGCTTGATCCTTTACCATATTCCCCTTTAGCCCTGCACATATCGATTAAAGTTTGGCCCTCCTCCGCTCCCTTTGAAATCCAAATTACACACCCTCGAAATTAGTTCGAAAGTCAAACCGGGCAATTAAAAACCTAGAAATGCATATTTTCCGCTTAGCCCATTTATGAATTATGCAATCGTGGAGGGAGGAAGGAAAACCAGTTAACAGGGAATCCACCTTCCCGTTTAAAAGGGGGGCAAAATGCTCTAGTAAAAAAACAACAACAAAATGAAGCCAAATATGCGACGGAGGACTATAAAAGGAAAGCCAAGACAAATGCAGGCCCCGGGCCTACACACAAATTTACCATAAGGGTATGTGGCATATATGTAGTATGGGTAGTATGGGTATGGGGGGGCGCAAAGCAAACATGTGACATATGCGGCAATTAATGCCGTTAATTATTAAAGTTAACACCCAAAAGCGACATGCACAAGTCAAATAAATAAACACGCAGCGCAGGCAGAGAGAGAGAGAGAAGTCAATGGCTCTTGGCCAAACCGAAAGCCAAAGCCAAAGCCAAAGCCCTCGTATACGTACCATGGCGGTATCCCCTCAAAAACCCATAAAATGTCAGCCCCTGCACAAACGCCCCAACAATTAAGGACAATGCGTACTAATTTCAAACGAAAACTTCAACGTGGCCAACTGGAAGCGGGAAAAGGGAATCCGGGAAAGAAAACAAAAAAAAAAACAACAAGGAATTTAATCGAAAGAGCGGAAGCCCAACACCGAATATACGGATATCCTAAAGTCACTGAATTATTACTCATTTTATAAGCTCATCATACACATTTTAAACTAATAATTCAAGCCAGGGATATTGTATATACTAAATTATATTATAAACTGAAAAATGCTAAATTTGATCCTGTTAAAGAAATAGTGAGAGCCAGGAGTGTCCTTCCATTTCCGGCAATGATTTGTTATGTATTTTAGCCGTCTTTAGCTTGCCATTTCCACCATAAAAGATGACGCGGGCGGGCGTTGTTGAGTAATAATGATTTTTATTTATAAACTGGCACAAAGGAGCGACCGTCAGACCCCGTCAGGAGGGGGGAGGGGTTAATACGATGGTTGGAAGTTGGCTGGCTTTAACCCATGCGTGCCGCAAGACCAAGAAGAAGCCGCCACTGGTGCCCCCTTGTTGGGGAAGGACAGTTGGCACATAAATAATTTACACGCCCGTCCTGCTGACATAATTTTTTCCCTCTTACGGCCAAACAAAACGACAACAACAACAAATAAATATAAAAATAAAAAAATACAAGGGAACCCACAATTAGGGGCAGGTTTTGGGGATAGGGGACGGATTTTTTAGTAGGGCTCTTTGGTGGGTGGGGGGTTGACAGGGGGACAGGGGGCAGTGCAATGCATAAGCAAACAAAACTTTGGCAATTTTGTGCAACTTTTTGGCTTCCACATTTTGTATAGAAAGCATTTTTTCCTCCCTTTGTGTGTGTTTGTGTGTGTCGAGGAAATTATGTTTTTGAAAACAGGAAAACCTTGGCAAGTTCGGAACGAAAGGAAGCTCTTTTTGGGGCAGGGCTGAGAGAAAGAGGTAATTCCATTTTAGAATAAGCTTAGCTTAGGTCAAATCAAGTTTAACTTTTTTTTTCTCAAAGACTACAAAATCGAGTTGCCAGGAGTTAACAAAGTCGCCCCCAAAAAAATAAAACATTATATGCGAAACTCAAATGAAGTTTCAAGTATCCAGATAGGATTATAAGCGCTTCGACAAATTTCTCGAATTTGCATTGTTTATTTTTGAAGCAAATTACAAAATTCGGAAAGTCTTAAATAAGTAAATAATCAAATAAATAAATAAGTAAGTAAAGTAAGTAAATAAATAAGGAAATAATGAATAAATGATATTTAACTGACATAATAAAATCTGTTTTTTAAACACCTTCAAATAAATATTTCAAAACTTGTAGCATTATCTTCAACTTTTAGCTTATTCTGTAGTTTTTTGTCCTGCCACGCAATACCTGTAACCACACCTTGGGGTCGCTCAATTAAAGACACGTTTCTCCATATTTTTTGTGCACCGTTTTATAACTTTTTGTTGTTGTTTTTTCTTTTTATGATATATTTCAATATTTTTTTTGTGGTGTTTTGGGAAACTGCTTGCCACTTAACGGGCGCATAAAACGCCAATAAGGATGATGGCGGGAAACTTGGGGAAGGGCCGGCGAGGGGACAATGACGATGAGCATATGATTTTCAATTTTTGCCACAAATCCAGACAAACACACACAGAAAGAGAAGGAGAGAGAGAGAAGACTAAACTTTGTTTTGGGCCCGGTTCTCGGCCAAAGTGCCAATGGGATATTCCAGCAGGACTTGCACAGTGAACAAAATAAAGTAAATACATTCCGTATTTATTAAATAAATACTTTAAAAATACTTTTAACACTTTTTAAGTCTATGTTTTTTAGGTTTATAACTTGTATTTCATTATAAAACTCATGCTTTTTTAGTTAAATAAAATTCAGTGTATACCGTAAGCTATTTAATTTAATTGAATCAGCTTTTTTGTATACTTTTTTTTAAAATATTTTAAGTTAAAGGCATGGAGGAAACTCTCTCCATTGGATTCTATATATTTTTTTTTGCCAAGTACAGGCTCCAACTTTGTGGCAACTCCTCCAGACCCTTCCACGCTGCCCCTGGGCCACGCCCCCCCCTTTGGCGCGCCTCCTTGTGAACCGTTAAGCGCCATTAGGCGGCTGTGCAGACATTAAAAACAGCTGCCATCGTCTCCGTTTGTTGTTCCTGCTTTCCCGTTGTTGCTGGTGAGGCAGTTTTTTTTTTTTTCAAGGGGAGGAGAGTGGCACAAAAATTGCCTGTTTATATTCGCAGCGACAGCAAATTTTATTATTATTTTTGTTCTTGACAACGGAGAGGCAGCAGGCACAACATCAACACACAGTCAGCAAGGCAGGACACCGATTTTTGGGCGGACTTTGTTCGGTTGTTCGTGTTGGTAGGGGGGGTGGTGCGAGGCGAGTTCCCGAAACTAAATACAGGGTGCGACCATGGGTTGTATTAGTTGCAGGAAGGAGGAATCCCCCAAATAAAAAAATATATAGAGGGGAAACGAAGAAAAGAAAAAAGAGGTAGCGGAAATTGATTTAAAATTTGTTCGGCATTCATTTCAAAGTTCACAAAAGTTAACGTCAGTTCACACGGAAAGTTAACTGAAATATTTATCAGATGAGGTCACACATTTAAATTCTGAAGGGACAAAGTTATTATTAAGTTTGCTTATTATTTGAGTTACTTTTTCATATAAAATTGCCATTTACTGTGGGGTTATATGGCCTGAAACTAAATAGAAGGAACTTCAAGCCATTACGACAAGTATTTTATTATTTATTTCAATAATCTAACCTTTAAGAGAATCCTACTGGATATCAATTAGTTTATAAGGCCTGAAGCATAGCCAACAAAAACTACTATGGATTTTCCATGTTGTTTTTCTGCACATTTCGCATTTCTATTTGTATATTTTTGGATATTATTGGGAAAAGCAAATCAAAATCAGAGACTGTTGTTGTTGCTGATTCGGTTTGTTGAATGTTATTGCCGCATAGACACAATTCACTTCCATTGGGAGAAATCCATGGCTTAAAGTTATTAGAAGAAGTCATCTTTAATTTTGTACATTTTCCATATTTCTTTCTTTATTTCTTCTATTTTTTTTGGGGCACCGACTGCGCGCCTCCAATTAAAGAATAATTCATTTCAATTGAAGTCAATCAAAAGAAATTATTTCACGCTTAATCAATTAGAGAAGCGATGGCCCCCAAGCAGGGCCAAAAATATGGAAAAGAGGAGCCCCAGAAGACACCAGACACCCCCAAACAAAGGAATGTGTACAGATTTCTCTCTTTCTCACTCGCTTGAGAACCCAAACACTGAGTACCCAAACAAAAAGTAGAAGAATACCAAATGATGATCCTCATCATTATGATATATGGTTTTCGGGGTACAGGGGGCATCCGACAGTCATCACTTGAGCTTTGCTTTTAGTTTTTTCGGGAATCCAAACAAATTGATTCCGCTGAGGGTGTTGAAATGCCGGGAAGTGGCACTTGAGGAGGCACCAAAGATAAGCTTATGGAGCTCCGATTTAAGTAGCAACCAAAAAAAAAATAAAAAACGAGAGCGCGGCGAGAGCCCAAAGTTCGAGGATCATGTGGCATAATCAGGGCTAGATTTACGAGCCTCCCCGAATAATACAGATGGAATGGAAAGTGCTTGCACTTGAACTGCTTGATGGCAGAGCCGGCAGGAGCTTATAAATAGGGTAAGTAATTATATCTGATCAACGAGAGTAAGCAATTATAATAAAATATTGAAAGGATTTTCCCAAATATAATCCTGAGACTAAATAAATGCAAAGAAAATGATATAATAACATAGAAGCAACACTTATGATAAGTATTTTCCATCACATTTAAATGAAAAGAAGGAAATAGTGCAAAGAAAACAATCTTAAATTCCCAAGTACAAATTCAGCGACACTCTCTTATTCAAATTTAAATCTTAAACATATTCAAGACTTAAAATCAGTATATTTCGACTTGACAATGCATTCGTTTTAAATGTGTATAAATATGTTACAACTACTCTTGATTTGAGTGCCACAAAAATAGCTTTCCGTGTGGAAAAACATTACAAATTAGTTGGAAATATGATGCCATTAATGCTCTTCGTTTGATTCCCAGCCGCCAAGCACCACAGCGCAGCTCGTAAGCGAATCTCCTAAAAGCAGCCGCAAGATCTTATAAAGTATTTATAGTTATATATGTGTATATGCATGGATGCTGTGTGTGTGTGTGTGGGGGAAGGGGGGTATGTGGGATGTCGTAAACAATTTTTGCGCTTACGCAACGCCCACCCAAGTGGCGACACCAGAAACTGGGGGCGTGGCAGAGGGGACAAGCGTCGCATTAATTTGTCATTTTGCGCGTGTGTTGACGACGGCCAAATATGAATGTGGGGGGGAGCGGGGAGTAAGAGAAAAACTGTAAAGAGGAGAGGGTAAAAGGCGGGATAAAAAGGGGTAGCAAATGGCAAATAGAAGCCACATCAAGTGGCATGCCACCAAACACACGCAACATCACCGGAAAAAATTAAGTTTTATTTCTAAAAATGGAATTTAGATATCAAATGTGGTATTTTTTTAAAATTTTTATTGCATCCCTAAACAAAGAAACTATTTATTTTTACATTTTAATATGAAGAGGTATTTCAATGTTTAGAATTTTATATTGTTTTGTATTTTGCAAATGCCTGTGTTAATATTTTAATAATTAAATACAAATGTTTATAATGCATATTATATTGTTTTTTATTATTAAATAAAAGGTTTAATATTGTTTTTAGTGCATAAGCAAACGCATGCCACAACCCAACAGACACTCGCAGCAAACTTTAGTTTTCTCCTACGAGTTGCAATAAGAAAACAAAAAAAGAGTTGCACTTTCCCCCTTTCTTCTTGTTTTTTGTTTGTATATTTATTTTTTTTCACATTTCATTTTCTTTTTGTCCTATTAAAATTCCTTTTTTCGCCGACTTCTTTCACAGATTTTGACTTTGGCGAAGGGAAAGCGAGAAGAAGAAGAAGGAGCAGTCGAGGCGAAAAAAGTGTCACAAAACTTTTATGGTGGCCATGACACGTTGCCGGTTGTTTTCCCCCTCGTATCCAGTGGAAAAACCTACCTTCCTCTTCTGCCGGGGAAAACCCCTTTCGTTGCGGTGGCTGCCACTGTTTCTCCCGGCTGCTGATGCTACTTCATTTGCCTGTGAGCTCATTAAAAAAGTTGAGACACATACAAATGCATACAGTGAGAGAAATTGAGGGCACCACCCACGCAGCAAGCGAAGCAATTAAAGCTTGCTTAATGAGCATTTCCTATCCTATTCCTATCGATAATCCATCCCTTTTGTATATTAGGTGGTTTTGCCACGAAATGTTTATCAGACTAAATTATATTTAGAGAAACCCCAGTAAAGTAATTAAAAATATATTAAAATCATTATACTTTCTTATGGTATTATTAATAAAAAGAAATATATTTATATTTAGAAGGGAACTATGGCTGGAATTTCTCCCAGTACTAGGGCGTATGCAGATCCCTCGCCTGACCTCCCGCTTACCAATTCCCTAGACAAAGTCAACACGTTTGCCTGCATGTCAAGTGCCAGTCACTCTGTCGGCTTCTCGGGGGCTCCTTTTCCCATTTTCCCCGAAACACTTTTTGGGCGAAATGAATGTCAAGAACGACGAGTGAAAATTTGCGCTTAAATGCAGTTGCAATAAGAACACGAAGGAAAAACTATGAAAGAGGCCAGCGACCTGTCGCCATTTTTGCATATTTTTCGAGGGTGTAAGGAGGAATTTGTCAGTTCAGTTGGTGTTTCCTCTCCAGTCCTTTCCTTTCCCTTTTTTTTTTTTTGTTTTGTTGTATCTTATTTTTATTTTTCCCCATTTCCCTGTGCTGGTCCCCATCGCATTTTGGTCATTACACACACGAGTCGAGGGCCAGGGCAAAAAAAAAGGCTTAGGGAAGTCACTAGAGCGTGGTCACCTAGGGGGGGGAATGGCATTCCGCACTGGTAACGAAGGCACGCGGCAGGGGTGAACGCACCTGCGGTGCTCAGGTGCTCGCTAACTCTCGAAAAAATGCACAAAACAGATAGTTTAACATAAGCATTTAATTGAAGTTAGTTAAAAGTTGTCAGGAAAAATGGATAAGGACATTTCTTTGGTTATCACGAAAATATTTCAATTAGCCCCGGGATATTTTTTAAGCTTGATATTGAAGGAAAAATATGAGCGGAGATTATGAGAAATCTTTCACATCTACTTCGTATTTCTTAACAAAATATTGTGCTAATAGCAAATTGGTAAATTTTACGGTTTACTTATATAGTGTATTTAAGCTTTCGCGTTTTGAAAATTATCTAAAAGGCCATAAACTGTTAATGGGGCTACGAATTGAGAATGAACATCTGCAAGGGCAAACATTTGGCCAGAGGCATAAAAATCTAAAGAAACGATAGCTGAAGATGAATCTCTGCTGTTGGCTCGCTTCATCAAAGCGGAGGCGCCTATATATATATGTATATATATATAAATATATATATAGGGAGGCAGAGGTTATATGTATGGCAGGCATTTGGCAGTCTGACTGCCGCCAGTGGCCCTATAAATAGTCCAGATAACACTAAACCAGGCAATCAGCTTAAGGCGAACCTCTTATCTTAATGTGTCGTCGTCGTCTCTGAAGTTCGCGAGACATTTTTGCTAATTAAGCTGTGACCAGGATAAGGGACTGGGGACTTGGCGTATAAGGGGGGGACACAAGGGGGCGTGGCAGCTCCTGCCTCACATTAAAAATGTCGCCCAGACATTAGCATTTTTATATAGTACGACGACGACGACGACGACGACAACGACGAGTTTATCTGGTCAGAGTTTATGTCTGGCAGCGGTCACTACTTAGTCTGATTATTGTTATTATGGCGTCGTAGTTTTCATAAATTCCCAGCAAGTTATTTTCCCATAAATTCCTGCAGGACATGGCAAGCGGTAAGGTAAGAACGGTAAGGTGGCCAGGTAAATGACGACGACAGCAAATGACAGACGGCGAGACCGGGGCCGGGGCCCCGGGCGGTGGGGGAAAAAAAGGGGAAAAGGTTGTCCTGTCAAGACCTAGACAACTAACGAACCAAGGAAATAACAACTAAAAAGACGGTGACTATGGCAAATCTCTTGGCAGGACAACAACAGCCATTCCAAAAGCAACAACCAATAACGAGAGATGGGAGGCATACGAGATACATACGTACGAAATATTACCCTTACAAATATCCTCTATTCTTTTAAATTATAAAGATATTTATATCGAGAAGAAATTGAAACAAATTATCGTAAAGGAAACTTGTAATATCTATAAACATCACATTTAACGGTGAGAAATCTACATTATAATAATATACTATGTAATACTATAACGATTTGTAAGAATTTCCAAATTAACAAAAGGAAATGGGTCAGATATATCAAACAGAATATCGATATATCTTTCAAATGTATGTTACGTTAAAATATCGATTTATATATCAGCTTTTGCGTCAAATATCGAGCTAGTATCGATATACCAATATTGTCTGCCATCTCTAATAGAGATCCTATCCTAAGCAAATGTGTTTAAGTTCTTAAAACAAATGATAAATATTTAAAATGAAATAGTTCTTAGTTGCTAGTGATGGTACACTGATATTACTTGTTATATCTATTTTGTTTTTTTTTTTAAGGGAGCAAAAATAATAGTACCCTTTGACAACACTGGCAACGACCAAGAACCAACAGCGAACTGAGGCAAGCGATGCAATGCCGAGACATGTGCAATGTGCACTGTCCTTTGGGTATACAATTTAAATTGGCATTCCACATGACAATATGTGTGGCTAAGTGAACAAGCCAACAGACAGGTGGTGGTGGTGGCGGCGGTGGCTACCTCTACCACCAGGTAGCTAAAAGGAAAAAAAATCCGGAAAAATAAGAAAAGATGGGTAAAACACTAAGGAAATAGGAAAGAGCCTTTGCCGCGCAATCAGAGTTGATAATTTCTTTGCCGGCGAAGAGAGAATGAGCGTTCAATTATCGCTTAAATGCAACCGGCACCCAGTAAACAATGAATTAATAATGACTTACGTTTGTTGGCCAAGAAGATTTTGTTGGGAATTGCTTCCTGTCTCTGTCCGAATGGCTTTTCCTTCTTGGTTCAAGGTTCGGCAGAAATTGGGGTTTTTTTTTTGTTTCGCTTTCAACTTTTATAAAATGCTGTTGTCCAAAGGGAAATTAAGTGATTGTGTTTAAAAATTGATAACTGAAATATCGAGTTGAGCTAGTTAAATGATTGTTGTACTTAAATCATACCTATGAAAAGTTAACTGTCAGTTTAAGGGCTATATATATTTTGATTTTAATTTAAACACTTATTTCTAATTTATTCAATCATTATTCTTCTCCCTGGTCTCTTGGCTTGTAACCTTCAGTTGTCGACAATTGCTTCGATCCCCAACATTATTCCCATTGGAACTGGTTCAAGGGACGAAGGAGGAACGATGAAGGCTATACCAGAAGTCCAGTCATCATCAATTCCATCATCTCTGGGGCATTTTAATGCGTTCCCCAGCGCGCTGATTATTATGAAATGTTGTCGCTGTTGTCATTATTATTGCTGAAATCATCAGACCACTTCTTCGTCGTCGTATGCCCCCTTTTCTACATATATATTTCTTTTTTTTTCTGGTTTTGTGGGTTGTCCTCCTTATCGCGGTTGCATCGTCATCACTTGTATATTGCAGTTCCCATCGTTGTCGTCGTCGTCGTCGGCGGGTAAACAAAACAGGGCACAGGGAACAGGGCACAGGGAACGGAGCATAGGGAACTCGGCCTGCAACGCTTCGGTTGCGTTTTGTTGCCTGTTCCGCTGTCTGCTCCTTGGCTCCTTTTTTTCCCCCTAGCCTTGCGTCCCTCTACCCCTATAAATATATATATATATATATATATGTATAGGTATATCGCATCCCTTTGCCCGTGTATTTGCTATCAACTTTAGCACCTTTCGGTGGTATCCGTTGCGTTCCGTTTCTTATCTGGGAGTTGTAGCTACATAAATGCTTCCACCTTGGCCAAGTCGCTGGTAGAGATGACATCGTTGGCACCATCATTCCCCTAAGTAGTAGTAGTAGTAGACCATGGCCTTAAAGCTGGTCAAAAGACCCTTGAAGAGTTGTTTGTACCAAATGAAGTCTGTCTTGATATAAACTATATACTTTTAATACTCCATTCACATATTAAATTAAATAAAAGAACTTCCTACTCTTGCTAATAATAATAATAAATGCCAAAATAGCATTAAAGCTAGCTCCTACAACTTTATCGAAGCCAGCGTTGGAGCTTCATAAAAATGCGCATTTAAGGACGCTATCTAAAACCGCAACGAATGCCAAAATTGCCAACTCCCCTGTGCCACATAATTTGTACTTAAATCGAGTGGAAAGACACGACCAGCCGCAATCTTAGACAATGGCCTCGGACTTGTGTCCAAGCGAAGCGTTGCTTGATTTTCATAAATGCCACATTAAAGTTGCCTTTTAACCGAGGAAGATGTCCAAGATGAATGACCATTAAGGAGGACACTTAAAATCGCGACATTACGAGTTATAAAGGGATACATGGCTGGCATGGAAGTTACTTATTTATATTCTCTTTGGCAGTTTAAATGATTCTACTGCTTATAAAAGTTGAAATTTTAATGTTATTCATTGTGGTGATCTTTATATAAGCTGTGTGTGCCCCATAGAATAATTATCTACATTTATGTTATTTTTCTTTTTTTAAGTATTAAAACTGAATTAAAAAGGCACCCTAAAGTATCTAGTAATACCCCGAGGGTAAGGCCCCATTCGTTACCATTTCCATCCTAGTTATTTTTGCAAGGTTTGCCAATTTATACGAGACGATCCGCTGATCACTTTATAAGTAAGTATATCATCATTTATACATTTGCCCAGAGAGCGGGAAAGAGGAGACGGAGACGGAGACGAAGCCGGAGCCGGGGCTAAGATGCGACTTGTCTTTGTCATCTCGGCTTGGACATGTCTCGTTTTTACCGTTTTCGGTGTCTGGGGAATGCCAAAAATGTTGTGTGGATCTCTCAGAATGAGCCCCTGAAATGGAGAAGGGTACTGGAAGAGGCGGGGGAGGGGGGCTACACTTCGAGAAGGCACCAAGCCTGAGAGCATTTTGTACAGTTTTGTATTGGTTTGGGGCGAGCGCAGGGGACGGACTTCCATCTCGTTCTGGTCATTTATATTGTGGAGTTTCTTTCAATCCCCTCCCAGCTCCAGCTCCAGCTTCAGCTTCAGCTCAAGCTCCCCAGCTCCATGTGCATGTGTCAAGTGGACTTGTTTAATAATTTATGATGAGGCCAAAAACGTAGATCGTGCGTTGCGCATTGCCGGCCATTAATCATGGCCAAGGCAGAAAACGGCTGGGAAGGCAGAGAGCCAAGAAAAGGACGGGTTCCGCCGCCAAGCAGGGTGAGGACGACAGGAGGCACTCAGGACAGTTGGCTGCTGTAGTAAAAGTTCAATTACCCGCCAAATCAAAATTCAATCTGCTTGGGCGAAGAGCAAAAATAAAGCAGGCAAAAAAGCGGACACAAAACGAACAAAAAACAACAAAAAAAAAACCAACAAAAAAACAAACAAAACGTAAGAGCGAGCAAGCGAGCGGACCACAGTAGTCCCGGCCCGGCCCGGCCCGGTCCGGTATACACCGTACACTGCATATTGACTGTAGACTGTAGACTGTAAACTGCAGACTGCAGACTGCAGACTGCAATGTGGCAAAATCAAAAATTCCAAACGCATACGCCAGACAACCATGAAGTGGAGGAGATGCGCCGATGCGCCGGAGAAAACGACCAGGAAAGCCAAAAGCGAGTCATGTCATGGCGGGTGGATTGGATGGATGCGACTGATGGACGGATCTGCGACGGGGGTATCGAGGGGCCTCTGCCCGGCAAAGGTTTCGTACAGGGGCACATCGGAGAGGCCACTTAGCCACGCCACAGATCAGATGACAGCAGCCCAAGACGCGACCAGGATAACAGACGGCACACAAATACAAAAAAAAAAATCATGGAACGGGGGGGGATACAAAAAAAAAATACCAAACTCCAACTCAAACCGAAAGCCGAAACCCAAGCCCAAGCCCAAGTAAAACCAATAAAGGCTGGCCAACACGTTTCGGGAATACTCTTCTGGCCGCTGAATCGATTAAAATTGATCAGTTGCTAACCGAAGACTGATTATACAACGAATTTAAGTGAGGTGCCGCCACAGCCAAGAAATCAGTTCCCTGTGCCCGCTGAATACGGAATAAGTTAAGAGACTTATTGCCAAATACATTGCCTTACCAAATTTCAGATCGTTGACTTTACATTAACACTGGATTTTTGTTTTCAAAATCTGAACACTGACCATCTTTTAAATTGTCTTTTTGCCCAGCCAAAACTCTATTTAAAAATAATACGAAACTTTAAGTAACTTCAAGAAACCTTCAAAATGGAGTATTTCACTAAAGTATTTAGTAAAGTAAGTATTTAAGTAAAGTATTTATTCATTTAATTTAATCTATATATCTAGTGAACTCCTCCGATATGCAGATATGTTAAATCGACCAAACAGAGAGACCCCGAACAAACTTGATGGACAGAAGGTATTCCCGGGGTAGCGCGGGTTTTTATCCTCAATGCGTGAGTCCCCCTGTTCCACGTTTCGCGTTCCCCTTTTTACTATGCCTCTCTGGCTCCTCCTAGCTCTGTTCTAAGCCCTCCCCCTGCCCCCCCCTGTTTGCCCATGGCCATGTGCGTTGGAGCTGCCACGTAGTAGGTGCAAGCATAAGCGCTACTAATCTGCTACTCAGTGGCGTATCAGGCTAAAGGCAGCAGCCGAGGCATGCCACCAAACAAAACCAACTGGCAAACAAACAAACGGATGAGATGAGCGGATGAGGTCAGCGGGGTGCGCAGAGCGCGACAGAGAGAGAGGAGTGGGAAGCGGGGAAATGGGTGCCGGTAGCCGGGAGCTGGGAGCAAGGAGCTGGGCGACAGGTCGTGTGAGTGATCAGACAGCCGCAGATTACGTATACGACGCGTTGCTGCTTGCCGGAGATGAGAAGTCGGCTGTTTTATAGCCACCTTTAGGCGCTTGTTAAATATTTCAAAAGCTAACCGAAATTGTTCATACAAAGGCATTATTTCCTACTTTCCTTTAAGGAAATATATAAAAACTTCTCAGAGATCAAGGCTTCTCTTGCCTTGAAGATTGCTATTACTTTGGTTAGATATGTTTATGGAAAAGATATATAAAATATAACTTTTGAATTCATTTAAAAAATGCCTTCTTTTTGGGCCTCCTAGACATGGAGAATACTTTTATTTAATACCCGCCTTGGCTATTTTCCCCTGCCTAATCCATGACTGTCAACTCTGATGGAGAAAAGTCCAGGGAAAATGGTGGGGGGACGCGCTTAACTTTCTGACTTTTGGCTGCGGCTTCTGTGGCTGCTGCTGCCGCTGCTACTGCTGCTGCTGCTCTTGCTACTGCTGCTGCGTCGTCTTCACATGCTGATGCAGCACAAGTCGGAATCGAAACAGCAAAGAAAAAAAAAAAAAAAAAACATACGGAAAAAATCCCCAACTCTTGCTCCTTTTCTTCTGGCAGGCCGCTTCTCTTCCCGCTCGACTTCCTCGATGCTGGGGAATCTGCTTAAAAAGTCCGCTCAGGTTTTGTCTGTGTGCCGCAGTCGCAGCAGCCTTCATTTGTTATTCAAAAGTTTCTTGCCTTACTCTCCCGGGCCTTTATTTATTTATTTTATTTGCCTGATTTCATTTCATTTTTGTTTCACTTCACTTCATACCTTGTGCCTGGCCATTCCATCCATTCCATTCCATTCGAATCTATTCCGTTTCGTTCCTCACGTACGACCCCAGACACTGTCCGAGTGTTTAACTTGATTTTTCTCATCTTACTTATCCTATATGTACTATATGTTTGTATATGGAGAACAGAATTTATGTAGTTCTCTAGTCCTGGCCAGGCATCAAAAGTGCATCCAATTTTGGTCAAAGGAATCCCTCAAAAAGTTTCAGGAATTTCTGCCATTAAAATGACAAAACAAAAACAATTGGAATGCCAATGTTGGGGAATGTTGAAATAAAACAAATTAACCAAAATGAGAGACCTCAAGAAATGCATACAAATGTTTTGACTTAATGGGTCTCTGAATCATTACCATAAAAAGGTTTTATAATTAAATCAATCAAGAGAGTTCACTTTTTATTGCTTAAACATAAAATTACGATGTATTCTCAAGTGTTGACTTCGATTGGTGGGAACCCAATAGAGTTTGGCTAATTATTCAAAATAAAATTAAAAGAAAATTGGGAGTACCTACCATGCACGGGATTAATTCCGACAGAATTCCGTAGGACAAATGTAGCTGCAAATATATATAAAAAGAAATCGTAAATGTAGCAATATTGTTAGGACATATACAGTATATAAAATAAATACATGTAAAAGCCTTTGTAAAATTGATTTTTAATTGCATAAAAATATGCATGTTACAACTGGCATTAAATTGGATTTAAAGTAACATTTTAAATAAAAACATTTGAACAAGTTTTATCCACATAGAAATAACGTTGAACTGCTTCCACGTGTGTGTGTTTTAGGTATGTATATATATTTGATTTCATTTGCGGAAATTGTTTGATAAGCATTTTCCACATAAAACCTGCAAATTTACGACCAAACAAAACTTTAGTTTTAACCGTTTTTTTTTTTTGTTGCTCTACAGAATTTATGATGAACTGTGTGTTTAAAAACATATATTGCATTTTAGGTTTATACACACATGCCGATAAAGAATGGCATTGACAACTAACAAAAAAAGAAATATACATACATACTCGTATATAAATAAAAATAGACATAAATTCATACGATTTTTCGTGATTTTTCTTGATCGCAATTTTTGCAGTTTCCGAAGAAGCTGCTTCCGTGACGAGATAATGCAGAAAAAGCACGCCGGCATAAAAACGATGAAATGGAACGAAAATAAAAAATAAATTGCACCGCCGCCCCATAATGCTGGCTAAATATGTGTAAACACTAATTATGTTAATTATACTTTTTGCGTTTACCATCGCCGTTGCCGTCGCCGTTGCCTTTGCCAGCAATTATGCTAATTGTATTTTCAATTATTATATGCTTATTTATTATTATTTCTCAGCGTGCTCGGCCAGATTCATTGTTGTTCTTGTTGTTGTTGTTGTTGCTGATGATTAAAATTATACAAACGACTCGATTTATGAAAAATACGGCGACTAACAAAACAGAAAAAAAAAGAAGGAAAACAAATTGATGGTTGGTGGAAAAAATGCCAACCAAAATTACGTTGCGTGAATTTTAAGATGATTTTATTATTCCCGGTCATTCGTTTGCAACCGAAATTAAATTGATTTTGCTTTACAGGCAGCAGCACACCACCACCGCACCTCCTCGGGGCCCTGCAACTCCGAAATTGCCTTCTCGCCCAGGTTACAATGGCAGAGTCTGGACATATAATTACACCCACATGCAGGCAGACATAATGTATTCACACATATTCATTAAATAATTATGTCCATAATTAAAAACGAAGCGAAAGGAGCGGAACGGGGCAAAGGTACAGCCCTGGACCACAAAGTGAAAAAGTCTGGATTCGACACGAGACCGAGAACAATAACGAGTAAGGCAGGAGAACTACAACTAGGAGAACGGATCGGGAACAATAACGAGTAAGAGAGGAAAACTTCAGTGAGGAGAACTGATCGGGAACTATAACGAAAACAAAATTGGGATAAAAAACGAACGAGATCCCGATTGTCAACGAGATGGAGAAGAACGAGAACGGGAACTGGAACGAGAACGAGACGAAAAACCAGAGCAAGAACGAGAAATAGAACGAAAATGAGAACGGGAACGAGAACTAGAACGAGAATGGAACTAGAACGAGAATGGAACTAGAACGAGATAACGATAACGAGAACGAGAATGAGAATGACAACTAGAACGAAAACGAGATAGGTAACAATAACGAGAACGAGAAAGGTAGCAAGAACTAGAACGAAAAGGATATCGAGAACGAGATCGGGAAACGGAAACGAGATCGAGAACTTCAACTCGAAAAATTCTCCTTTGATTTTCACATTTTTCACTGTTGTTCCCTTTTGCTAAATTATAAAATTTGTTTACGTAATTCAGTTTATTAAGCTGATAGCATATTAAATATTTGTATAAGCTTTAAAATGTGTATATATTATTGCCGACAATGGCTGGCATATCCGGTAGTTGACTTGAATACAAACTATGCCCATTTAGAAGCACTTTAATCTGTGAAATCCTTTTTACTTTGCCCCCAGCTCTCTTTACTTTATTTTTTTTTTATTCCCCCAAACGTTTTTGTATAAATAAACTTTACTTAACTTAACGAGGGGGTTATGGTGTTTATTAGCGCCACCTGGTATTTTTTAAACGATAACAGCTGCCACCGATCTATATGGCTTGTTTATATAAACTGACAGCAGTTCATAATTGCCCCCAGCCCCAATCCATTTCCATCAATCTCCCCATTGCGCTCCATCTGTGGTATGTACACACACACCCACATATATATATATACATATTTATATATATTTTTTTTTTATTTCGCGCCACCAGTGCCATCTTAAAATTGCAGAAAAATTGAGGAGCTGAACAGGGGCTGGTGAAAAAAAAATTGACGCCTTCGTCTGGCATTTGTTTAATTAAAGTGATGACCTCCCTGCAACGTTTTCGTCCCGCGGCGGCCGAGTGAAAAAATCAGAAGCCGCTGGCATTATTTAAAATGCAACGCAATGCGGCGCTCGAAATGCAATCAATGTGAATTAAATTCCCCAACTGGGACCAGCACAAAGCGTGTGGCTGGAAAAATCCCGGGGGGAGAGGCGCGGACGACGGGCGGGAAAAATCGGGCGGGCAAAAAAAAAGCGAAAAGGGGTTGGGGGGGAAACAGGAATCAGAGTCACAATCTGAATCAGAATCCGGTGCAGGTCAGGTCAGGGATTGGGGTCAGTGTTCAGTTCGGCCGCAAATATTTTATCCAAACTCCGTCAGAGAACACAAAAATGGAGAGGAAAAAAATTATATATTTACAAAAAAGGATTAAAAAAGAAGAGAGTGGGGGGGGGGAAGAGGAAAATGCTGGCCAACAAGAAATGCTGGCAGGGAAAAATCAGGAAAATTTAATTGAGCGTGAAATATTTCACCGGGCGTGTGTACATTCAAGGTGTTTCTGCAAAATGGTTTGTCAATGTTATCTCTGGCAGCGGCATTTGTTTATGACATAAATAATTTGTAAATCAGCAAGCTTCCAACTCTTTCTTCCTCGCCCCGATTGGAATCTGCCTAAAAGGACTTCAACAATAAAGGAAAAGGAGAAAAGGTTCTTCAACTATTTTTAAGGCATAAATAAGCGTCGAAATTATTTCGATATTTCTGTTCTATGCATTGATTTTACCTCCCTCTTTCTCAAATATTTATCTATAGTTTTTATTTCCAATTTAAATTCTTTTGTTTTCGTTTTTGTTGAAAGAAATAATTTAAATTGATTGAAACTGAAATTCTTTTATAAACAAAATGGCAACACTAGTTGAAATGAAGTTATTTAGGTTTTAGATATTTTTGGTATCTCTTTCAGTTCATTATAAGTATTAAATAAACTATATTTAGTAAGGTTTACATTGGAAGAACACTTCTTTGGCGTTTAGTTACTTATCAACCCCCTTTAAAGGTGGAAAAAGTAATAAAACTGTAATATTTCGCTCTCATTTCCCTGGGCCATTTAAGGAAGTGAAATAAAAGAATTCCTTTTCAATTGCTTTCACTTATTGTTTTATGCTTTGATTTTTTCCCTGTACTTTGTTTTGTTTCGTTGGTCACGCAATTAATTTCTGCACGCAAAGTTTTGTTGGCCGCCCCGGCGAAACAATAGCCTTGAACACCCACCCATCGCCGCCCATGGCTGCCCTTTTTCACACAGGGAAATTCTTTTCCCAGGGTCTTGCGATTTCTAGCAGAAGTTTGCCTCAATGCATTTGGGGGGGACAGTATAAATATTGTGGATCAATATAGATATAGGATATACTATATACTATATAACCTGATTTTTTTCAAGAGGTAAACCCATAAGGACTACCTTCAGCTGCCAAAGAACAGTTCTCTTTCTATTGTTGTTATTTTCAAAAGTATTTTCCACTTATGATTTCTTTCTATTATTCCAATACAACTTATTTTCCAAATATATATATTCCAAATAGATTTAAAACCTTTAAATAGTTGAAAATTATAGTTTTTGGCAAAACACTTATATAAACCTTATCCAGAAGGGTATGCCAAGCTTCGGTTTTGCAGGATAGTAGTCGGATTTAATGGCTTCCTTGGAGTACTAGGCATTGTCTTGGATATTTACCCCCCCTGACTCCACCACTCCTACTCCCTCTCCAAAAAAAAGAAACTCCCCTCTGCCTTGTCCTCTCAACTGCCGTGTGATCGTTATTATTAGAAAAGTTTTATGCACAATATTTTTCTTGTTCTTTTTCCCCGATTGCTGTTACTCTTCGGGGTCTTTGTCTCTCCGGCTACTTGTTGTTGCCTTGTTTTGTTTGCACCTCCTCCTTGACCAACACACCCCCGCCCCCCACCCCACATCGGTGTTGTCTTAACCCTTACCCCTACCATCGCATAGCATTGGCATTGCTTAACCCCCGAATGCCAGCCATCATACATCGTTTATGTTACGTGACTTGTTTGCCAGATGAATGCAAAATAACAGACCCCGAAGGAATCGGGAAAAAAATCGGACAGGGGTTGTGTTGGGAAAAATTCTTACACACACACACACACGGGTATGTGTGTGTGAATGCGACGGCTGGAAAAACAGCGGAAAAATCAACAGAAGAAAAAAAACAGTAGGGCCGACAGGAGAACAAGAACAACAACAAAAAAAAAACACATAAGACAGAGAATGAGAATTGAGAATGAGAGAAGGGGCGGCTTTGATAATGAGACCAAATTAAACGATGGCCTACGGGAGAAAGTGGAGAAAGCGGCTAGAGATGGCGGTGGTAAAAGGACTTTAAGGACCTCAAGGAGTCGGCTGTTCGAAAAAAATATATAAGAAATCAAATACGTAGTATTTGAGTATTTGTAAATTGAATACAACTTTCCTGTTTCCAAATAAACCACGACTATACATTATTTTTTGTAAATCTAACTTTAAGAACCTTTTTTAATAATAATAATTACTCAGTAGATATTCAAAATAAAGAACATTTTTTCTTTACTCCAAGTATACTTGCTCTCCTTCTCTATTTATCATATTACTTTCGCATTTTCCCCCCAGTCCCGCACGGCATCCGGGAAAAAGTCTGCCAGTTTTCGCCCTCACACATTGAAGTCAACGCTGGCTTTTCCACCCGAACCGGAGCCGGCGGGCCGACTTATTGTAAAGTTTTTCGCTGTCTCCGGCCACTGCGCGCTGCGCCTTAATCATTTTATCGATCCCTGTTATTGTTGCTGCTTTTAATGCATATTAAACAGATGTAAGAATTTACACTTCAATTACAACAACTTAAGCATGAAATACAACAACAGCTGGAAAGGATATTCAGCGAGAGAAAAAAAAAAAGGAAGCTGAACGGAGTCGCTGCATGGATGGATGGTTGGTTGGTTGGATGAATGGATATGGAAAAGGTATTGAGACCTTGTGAATGATGCTACAGGGGCAATCACAATTTAAAGCGAAAGACAACAAAAAGAAGGTGAATAAAGAAGAAAACAGGAGTAGCAAATAAAGGAAATACAAGAGGAAAAAAAACGGACCTTGCCACTATTAAGAACAAAATAATATTACATAAATCTAAAGAAAATTACATCAAAATAAAACGAAAAACTAGAATTCCGATACAATGTGAAAATGCAGACAAGTCCGGGAAATTAAGCTACAATTGGAAAACAACAAAAATGTTTATTATGTTTATTAAAAACTCTCTACAATAAACAGATAATAATATGCTTAATATTAAGCCAAAATTATCTAGGCAAAGCCCCTATTTAGTATTAAAAAAAAACACCAAACTGTTTTCATAACTTCTTGAATAAAAAAAACATCTTACACCGAACACCGAACAAGCTCGCTGTCAGGACCGAAAATGCCTTCTCCGCCTTATAGGGCATAAATAAGGATCTGCGACTTGTAAGCTGTTTTTGTTGCGGCTAAAATTACAAGTAATTGAACCTCAAGATGTTGCTCCTTGTTTTCTTTTTTTGTTCTCTCTCGCATTTTGGGGAACATGTGTGCGGCATCGGTGGTAAATATCAAAAACAACAACACAGGCAGAAAAATAAGGAGGGGTGAGGTGTAACAGCAGGATACGGAACCCCGAGAAAAGATACAACCCGTGAACAGAAGAAAAAAAAAAAAGGAAAACAAAAAGGTTTCATGGGAAACGGTGGACGCTTCAAGAGGGCGTGGCCAAATCGCAACAAAAGGGAAAATATCACATCCACATCCAGAAAAATACACACAGGGAAGGAACCGAAACCGAAACCAAAAAAGGCAGCAAGTAAGGAAGCTGGGGATTTCTCCACAGAATGTTTCGCTTTATCGATCAATCGATCATACTTAGCTGGGACATAAACCAGCTGTCGTGTCTTCTTTTTCCCTCCTACCTTCGCATTGCTTGTGCACATTTAACGGTAACCATTAACCCCCGAGCGACACGCCCCATTCGGTTTCGATGGGCGAAATGAGATCAGCCAAAAGGTGTTCCAGATTGCTTCGGAAATACGAGATCCGCAAGCAGATCCCCGACACGAAACACATTTTCGCTTCGGTTCGGTTCGGTTTCATGTCCAAATATTTGGGAAGCAATTAAGTGCGGTTAACCACGACGATCTTAAATCTTGAAATATAATATGCCATTCGGGGAAATATATCAAATATAAACCAAGAGCTCCATTTACCCAATAATTAATTGTTTTGTAATGAAAACAAATCTTAAAATAAAGGCAAGTTGTGGGAGTTAATTATGTTTCATAAAGCGCATAATTATATTGCCAAATCTAATGCAATTTCAAGAAATATTTATGCCTGAATGCTTTTGTCAATAAATTGAATAATAATATTTTTGTGAAGCACATTTCCCCTGAGCTTTCAATCCAATTCTCGCTCTTTGATGTCCACACAAATATTTTTGGCAATATTAAAGCCGGAAATGTGGACGAGAAATCTGGTTCTGGTCAATAAATTGAAATTGTTTTTCATTTTTATCGCCCGCTCTCTCTCTCTCTCTTGCTTTGGCCTGGTAGAAGGATAAGACACAAGGCAACAGCATAAATTCAACTTATTTCTCACAGATTTCAAAGTAAATATGCAAAATATTTCTTAGTACCACATTAATGCATCAACCCGAAGGGAGTGGGCAGAGGCAGCGTCGTCGCAGAGGCGTAGTGGAGAATAGCGGCGGATGGGGGTTCTGGTTTTCTGGGGTGTGACTCGCTTGGCTGGGCGACGTCACTCACACTCACTCGCCAAATGTGGGCGAGATAGCTCAGGAAGCGGCTACAAACATTAAGAAAAAAAAAAAAAAGAAAAAAAAAGAAAAAAAAAGGAAAAAAATGCAGAAACAAAAACAGGAGAAGGCCTGATTCAAAGAACGAAGAAACCTTGAATAATCTACGAGAGAGTTGATTAAATTTGAATCACAAGTATGATCTACAACCTGGATGGGCACTTAAGGGCTCTCTCAGCTCCCAGGGCTCTTTCCTTTATGTTTCCATGAGTTCTTCTACAAAGACTTAACTTACTCAACACTGAGAACTACAAAAGCAAAATCTACACACGAGCCAACTGTTCGTATAATATTATAAGAACGTTATAAGAATAAGGATATTAAACCTTAGTAATAGAGTCCTTAGTATATCTGTTTAATACCTTGGAAACCTACATGTTCCTACCAAAATTAGTGATACCCCATCGTCTGGGAGGGCAAGCGGAAAACACACCGCGAAGAAAAACGAAAAAAAGGCGGCACGAAAAAAAGAATGAGGGGAAGTTGAAGGCAGCAAGAGCTATGCGAAAAGCGTGCAACAAACTATGCGTTCGTCTCGCTTCAACTTTGGGCTTTAACCCACCGCCCGCCCCTCTTCTTTCCCGCTTAACCCCTCGGTGGCTGAGGCCAAGCTTAAATGTTGGCGGCATGTCATGGAAATAACATTAAAAACACATTAAAACCGCGAGTTTCTGGCCAGTCAACAGCAACAACAACAAACAAACAAAAGCTAAGCGATGTGAGAAGCCCAGAGATATACCCACACATACAAACATATATTTATATATACTTATGTATCTGTATGTGCACAAGGCAAGGCGACAAAGATGCGTTTCTTCCTCTTGGCAGACCGTCCCGTTGCTGCTGCTGCTGCTGATTTATTCCACAAGAAAAAAATAAATAAAAAGAAAATAATAATAATAAAAAAGAAACGTATAAAAAAGTGAAAGAATGAAATGAATACCATAGAAATGCCGACAGGAAAGGATACCAACAGTTTGGATTTGGCCATCAAGTGGAAAATCTTGCCACTTAAATCTTTCTGTTTCTTAGAAATATTCAAAGTTGAATTTAATGTATTATATATGATACCAAAAGTTATGCAACTTTCATTGAAAATATTTAACTAAATTTAAGACTGGCTAAGAATAATTAATACTAACAAAGATACAAAGAAAAATCAGGTGTTCTTTAGAGCATTAAGGTGAACGCCTCTGATGTTGACCTCAATGAGGAAAAATAAGTTAGCAAACTGTTTCTGCGGATGTGCACGAAAAACAAGACCCGTTTTTGCCACCTTATATGGAAAAAGGCCAGCAAGAAAAATAATAATAATAAATTACCGAATATTGCCAAGTGCGCAGTTCCACGTACTATAATTATCAAAACATTGTAAGATGCCCAGCCAAAGCAAATTGCTTCCGTTTCGGTGACCCGCTAATCGTCGGAAAAGCAATTATGTTGATTTTCAGGTGATCGGGGGGGGAACTGCGCTCAACAATTAATCCCCAGCCAAATCGATTCGCATCGCATATATACATAGTTAATGCTAACTATATGTTTGGCAGTCACGCCTCATTAACTACTAACCCCTCTGTCAGCGCCAATAAATACGAAGGGAAGGAAAATAAAAATGCATCGAGCGGCGGATAAACAAATTGTAAATTTACACCACGTAATATTAACGAATTTCTCGTTAACAATTTCCAAACAGCCATCATCATCATCAGGCGTCAGAAATTAACAATTTTGTTTGCCAATCACACGTCAATGAATTATCATTAACAAACCCAATACACAGATGTGGGCATAATGGGGGAAAAATTGGGGCGGGGAAAATCACCATCATAATTGAGGTTAAATCTCCAAACAAATTTCCTTTCCGACTGAGGGGGATTCCAATAAAGGTCAAAAAGCTATACAATTATTATTCACAGCTACCAATATTGCAGGGGAGTGCACCTAAAATTCTCAAGTGCTTATTCACCGACATCTAATTGTATAGCGCTACGCATCTTGTTCTTTATATGTGGCCTTTAATTTATATTTCTAAGATTTAAGGCAAACATTTTATGCGCTTATTAATCGAAAACGATTAATAAGCTTATGCGCTCGTTGATACACGACTTGACTCACATTTTGGGATCTGAAAATCAATTTGCCAAATGTTTCAAGCGCGAAAAATAGGGGGGAAATCCAATAAAGATAAATAAGTGGTTTAAATATTTCAACAAAGAATTATTTACCGAAGACTAGACGACGTCATGGGCTTTATCAGCGAATTTCTCACAGTTGGCACATCGCATGCCGCACCCTTAACCCCTTTGTCGGGCTCTAATCAATTTGCTTTGAACTCCAAAAACTCAATGAATGACTTGCCGCAATATGAATATCGTACATTGATATATTTATGTGTGTGTACGCTATATACTGTATATAGGTATATAGGTATATATTGTTTGTTGGCTTATGATTGATGATGCCATTGATTGATGCATGACGCGCTTTCCTCGCTTTTCCCGGCGTCGACGCCGTCGTCGCGTCGTTTGTTGCCTTTTAATTGAATTTCCGAAAATATGCTGAAACTCAACTTTTGCATGCTTATCGGGGTAATACACGATACTCCCCCTACCCGCAAGGAATAAGTGAACAAACTTTGTTGAAAATTTATGCGGAACGATAAGGAAAATTCGTTCGCCTTCATAGCCGTCATCGTCGAAAAAACATTTTATTGCAACATCATTCGACGGCTAACCGCAAAGGAAAGAAAATTATAATAATAAGAAGAAAAGAAGAGGAAAAGGTGGTGGTATACATTTGTACTTTAGCCATAGTCATCGCTATCTTTTTATGACCCTATTGAATTATTAGTTTATTTATGGATCCATTAGGGTCAGGCTTTACATTAATATATATATATATATTAATGTCAAAACTCAACTTAATGCCAAAATAAAATAGAGATTTGGATAATTAGAAGAAGCAGCTGTTTCAGTAGGGAGCCAGCCATGCCTCATCACTAGATACAGTTGGGAATTTTAGTATAAACGCAAGTAGAACTCTTAAACTTGTAAATATAATAACTTTCCTTCAAATCTCTCGACAATAAATATTATCTTTGTCTAATTTTCAAAATAATATTTCATTTTTTCTTTCCTCGGGCTGCCAGTAATTTTCAGTCATCAAGAACAGGCCGAAAAAAAAAACAATGAAAAATGGTGAGTGGAAAAGCTCAAGAAAAAAAAAAGAAGTGAAAAATCCTTGAAAATTGCCTTCGATGTCTGTTTTTTATGATGATATAGTACACACACTCCACAGTTGCCCCCCCGCCGGCAACTTCCTGTCTTCGCATTCCCCTCAAGGCTGTGATAAATCGCCAAGGCAAATCAAAATTGTTTATAATTGTCATATTTTCGTTGGGCCCTCTACTGCCTTTTTTTTTTGGTTGCTGTTTGTTGTTTTTTTGGGTTGGCAGGAAAGTGGCCAATTTCGCTCCTCTCATCACCATATTTTCTGGTTGATGGGGCGTTGTGGCTGACGACTAATGCGGCACCTTGAAATGGTTTTTATGGTCATGGCGTGCGTTGGGCCATTTCAATTAAACGTCTGCGATGATGATGATGATTGGGGCCAGAAGATGGCGGGGAGAGGAAGTCCAAGTAGGAGCCGACGTTCAGAATAGATCGAGTTTTCCCTGATTTTCTGGTGCACGAAAAGAAATAGGTCTAAATTTATAACTGCTTATTATATTTAAAACCAAATCTCTAGAAATGTATAATAACAATATAATAATATATGTGATAGGAATAAAGCTTACTCGAAAGGATCTCCTTATTTTCAAACGAACCTGCAAGAAATGGAAAAACATAATTTATTAATAAGTATTTCTGGTGGGGTCATTACGAATATTTAAATATTTATGCCAGGCAATTTTTTTACGGTGCTTAAAATTAAGTGTTTTTTTTTTTTTGTTTTCTGTGTTTCTAGTTCAGGTTTTTTTTTGTGGAGGTTGTACTGTTGTGTCGTGGCCATAATCACAGCCACTTTGTCACCCACCCAGTTTTGGCTCACTTCATGTGGGGTCCGAGGCCCCTTTCCGTCTTCTTGGCTTAATGCAGCTGCCACACGCAAGTGGCGCATAAAAACAAAATGTTTTGCGGGTCTCTAACTCTAACTACAACTCCCAAATCCGCCGCTGCCGCCGCCGCCCATCTCGTTCTTCTCTCCACTCGTTCAGCCCGACCCTTCCTTCCTTTCTGTTTCTCTGGCTAACCGGAAATGAAGATGATGCAGCACAAAAACTATGAAATAAATAAACTTACATGCCACACCATGGAGCACTATATAATGTGTGTGTATACACAGAGAAATGTGTGCATAAATGCCTTCGTCTTCACAACTTTGGCCTCAACTCAATTTAACAATTTGGCAAACGCAAAGTCTCTTTAAAAATAAATATATGAGGAGCTGGAGGATGGAGTATTAGGAAGAAGAATCAGGAAGAGATGGAGCAGCTCTCGGGCTGATAGATTCAAGGGGTTTTAATTAGGGAAATATTGTAAATTTAAATATATTTTAAATATAACTTATGAAGCTATTATTATTAGCAACATAATTGTATATAAAATAATCCCTCAGCTGCTAGGCAAAGTGCCATTTTCTAGGGACACAATGCCAAGGAAAAGGCCAAAATACATTGGGAAAAGTTCAGAAGTTTTTCGTTAATGTATATGCAAGTGTTATTTTTCTTCTTTGTTTAAATGTTTTGTTTCTCTCTTTATATATTTAACTTTTTATTGTATGTGTCTTTCTCTCTGGCTGATACATAATTAATTTTATAAAAATAATTTATTTAATTGAAGTTTTGTTTGACTTTTGAACAACAAAAGTTGTGCTTGTCTTTTGTCCAAAGCGTCAACTCTTGTATTACTTCATTTTGTTTGTTCTTTTTTTTTTTTGTTATTTTCAAGGAAAAGAGCAAAGGCAGAAAAAGCGAAAAAAAAAACACAGATCTGAAAAGAAGAAAAACAATTATTTGAAGCAAATGCGTGGAGCTTTCAAATTAATTAAGCCAAAATGAAATCATTTTAAAATGTTTTACTCTAAACTCGCCTTGTTAAACCAAAACATGAGGTCTTTCTGCTGATTGGTTTTAACTTTCAATAGTTTAATTAAATTGTAAAGGTTTCGATTGTTAAAGAACCCTAGCAATGCCTGAAAAATTGTAAACTTGACTTAAAGGCATTCAATCATAACTATTGCCAGGTGAAAATGGAAAAAATTCAGTAACCTTCCAACCAAATTGATGAGGTTGCGGCACTTGATGCGCCCCAAGGCACCACACCGTCTATATATATGTTGGAGATCTCCTCTTCTCAATATATCCCCCATTTTCCACTTAGACTTCATCCAGACACCTTTCACTTTCCGTCAGTTCAGAAACAGACAGAAATATGGCCTAACATTGGAAATACGCAGCCATTAAGTTCTCCTAAATAATTATTTATATAAAATTGTAATGATAATAAAGTACTACCATCTTTGAAATACTTTTAATTGGGTTTATTAATTTCTAGGTGGAGTTTTTAATACTCACAAGCTTGTTACTCATCTTATTATTATGGTTTTAAGTTCTTATACTAATACACATTGTCGCGTTAGGTAATATACCTTTGCTACCCACTGATTAGCATTTATAATTAATTAGCACCTGCCTGCTTCGTTTCGCTTGCTGCCAACAGAAAGAGAGGGAGAAAAAAAAACAGGAAAAATGGAGGTGGTAGGTGAATGGAAATAGCCGAAAAGTTGAGAGGGAAAAGCGAAACTGAAACGGTGGCAGAAAAACACCACAAGATTGCGACCGTGTAGGCGTTCCGTCTTAATGATCCGAAAGCGCCTCCACCCTGAGGAGAAGTCGAAGAAGTCCCCCCATCTCCGTTCGAGTGGTTTTTTTTTTCCAGCAGCTCCTCCGTCCGCATTTGTGTCGCCTCATTTTCGTGGGCAAAAGTGTCATCCAAAATTAATTGCTAAACAAATGTCTAATCTTTGCCATTTAAAAAGCGCATAAATCAAGCGCAAATCAAACACTACAAGATACGGCTCACGCAGATATATACAAATTCAACCAACTTTCAGAGGCAAAACACATGACAGTTTTTATGTTTTTTTCCGTCTGGCTGTGTTTTTTCTTTTAATTTTTTTTGTATTTTGTGTCTTTGGTGAATGGCAAGTGACTCAATTGGGGGCAAGTGGCAATGGAAATTAAAATGAAACAGAGAAACGGAGACAAAATTGGGAGATATAAAGCGAAAGAGGACAAATTAAAAATTGCGTGGCACGGCGAGATAGAGAGGAAGATAGAGTGAGGGATGTGAGGGATGTGTGGAATTATAAAGGAAATGGGAATATTCAAATTAAGAAATCTTATTAAAAAGACGACTGGAAAAAACTGCAGACAAGTTGCTAGGAGATCTAAAAAATAATCAAAGAAACATATTTAACAACAATAGAAAATGTATGGCAAGAAAAACAGAAATGACTGATACATTATGTATAAGTGATAATAAAAAAAAAGAAGAAATAAAATAAGCGCGCTAACTGCATATAAAAAAACACTTTAAATTCGTTGTTAAAGACCTTTCGAAATTGTATAAATTTAAATAAATATTTTTACATATATATTGTAGACCTCAAAAGTTCAAAATGAAATCTGTGAGCTGCCTCCGAGGAGTGGCCGTTGCCATTAGACAGAAGCTGGGAAAAGTCCTGAAACTCATTTCCTATGCTCCTTCAGCTGCCCCCCTCTGTCCCCTGCGCCGCTTCTTCTTAGTCCAGTGTCCTTTCCTTTTCGCCAGGACACTGCCCACCGCCCTCCTGCTCCCCAATGACTTGCCCCCAGTCCCTTGTCCTTTTACTGGTGTGGACTATCATCCATTTATGATTTAGTCGCTTCCTTCTCAGTCCCGGAGTCTCTTTGGGGGCACCTCCTCTCTTTTTCGCCTAGGTTGGTTGCATTTTTATTGCCAACTTTGTTGTTGCACAGTCAACACCTACAGCCCCCAAAAAGCAGGGGCGTGGACATCCAAAGGGGCGCTCTAAGCAGATTCTTTTATTTAAGGGTTTGATAAAAATTGTTAAGAAAATTAATTCAGATTATTGCCACACATATCTTTGAACCCTAACGCAGTGAGCTGCTGAATTCGTACTTGGGAATTTTATGTGCGCTTCCTGCAGTGATTTACGTTAGTTAAAGATAGAAAAAGGAGATACAATTTAAATAAACAATAAATTAGCATTTTCTATTATCTTTATAATTTGCATGTGCTAATAATTATTATTAACTATGCCCCCTTTTCTCAGTGCGTGCGCCACTGACCCTGCACCCCCTTTTTTGAGGTTCTACCCCCCAAGTGGGAAGTTGCTTTTCCCTTTTATACAATTTCGTATTTTTTCTCTCCTTTTTTATCGTTGTTGTTGTAGCTTTTTGCCTCTCACTTCGCACTCTTTTTGAGTGCAAAATGTAAATTTTGATGTCACTGGGAAATTCTGTGGCACTGCAGCTACTGCTACTGCTGCTGCTGCTTCTTCCTGGTCTATAGGCCATTGACGAGGACACTGTCCAGCATGGTTAAGTTCGTTGGTTCTTGCAGTTTTTCCCCACACACCTCTCACTCCCTTAACACCGTTGCACTTTCTCCTCTACAATTTCATGCTTGACTCGAGTGTGAACTTCCGCCTTTATCCCCGCTTTTCTTCCACTTTTGCCTTTCATCAGTTGACTTGTTCCACTCTTTTTTTTTATCCAGCTTTTTCCGATTTTTTTTTTCGAGTTTTTCTTGTTATTTTTTTGGGAGTGCTTTGAGTCTAGTGCAAAAATATTTATTTGGACAATTTTTCATTGGATTGTTGCAGGAAGTTTGTTGCCTTCTTCTTGCCCGTGCTTGTTTATTTATTTGCCAAGACACCCGCCATCCCCACCCAACCAAGGCCCCTTTTCGCGCTGTGTAAATTTGCGTGCAGCTGGCGCACAATTTTAACACTTCTTGTGCAAATTTGATGCAGTTCCTTTTCTAGGTATTGTACAGATATTGCTGCAGGTATGTCCACAGTCCGTTGCAAGGCACTGGGATCTATATTCCACAGATATAATAATTCTTTTCAGATTAAAAGTGTATATAAGATTTGGTTGAGTTTTTTGAAGAAATAGTAAATACCTTTAAGTTGAGGAGCTTATTATAATAATAATATGAAGTAAACCTTTAAAGAACTTAAGAAATGTTTCTACTACTTCAACATATTAAATATAATGATTATTTTCATAAACAATACTCTTTTTGTGACGATTTCGATTCTAGATTGCATAAATAGTTTTCAAATTGGTCTTGAATAAATACTTTGACTCGTGGAGAATCATAGAAGTGCTTCGTGTTTATAAATATTTTGTTAAGGCGAAATTTGTGCGGTGTGTGGCAATATTATTAAGGGGTGTTGGTTGTTGAGGATATTTTTTTGGGTGGGCCCGAGACGGTGTTGGCCACAATTAAACTTTACGACTGCAATTTTCATGGAATTTTCATTTTATTTCTTATTTTTTTTGCCGCCTTCGCTTTGCGTGCAACTTCTTCGTTTTGTTTGGGAAAAGTTTTTGTAAAATTTAAAGCGTTTGTGTTCGGGGATATATATTTTTTATATACATATTCCGCGGTGCGGGAGTTCTTCTCTCATTCTCTCCTTCTTTTTTTTTTTTTTTTTTTTTTNTTTGGACTGTGAAAATGAACCTCCTGGCACCGACGACGACGTAGGCAACAAAAGCGCAGCAGCAGGTCGGTGGTAGAAGAGGAGCTCGGGTTCTGGTTCGAGTTTGGGTTTGGGTTTGGGTTTACGTTCCAGTTCTGGCTCCTTCCCCTCATCATAGAGATCCAAGACAAAGGAGTGAGCTGTGAGACAAATGGATGGAAAGTAGTCTCGTGGTTCGAGGGGGGGATTTCGACTCTTCAATGGAATGCGGAAGAATGGATGGATGCTGGGAGAGAGCCCATCCGAAGCCGGCGGAATCTAAAGAGAGCTTAAATGTCTGCAAGTTTCATTTAATATATGTATAAAATATCTTTTAATTAAAGACTGTGGATTTGTTGTGAACAAAGCACTACCATAGTGTTTGAATTTCTTGAATATGTCGTGAGTTCTAGGAAAGTGGATAGCAAATATCTTAAGCCTTCAGTCTTTAGCGGAAAATTCCTGTTTTTTTTTTGTTTTCCGCCAACATTTCTGAGCTCTCAAATCCGCAGAAAAAGAAAGAGAATTGGCATCTAATCCAAATTGATTGAATCATTTGCAACATCCGCTTCCAGATCCGTTTTTTTGCCCGCCATTCCCCGGCACATTCCCGTCTCTCATTTTCCTCTGCTCCTTTTTTACAAACTCCTTTGCCACAACTCCTTCGGTTTATATTGCCTTCTAACCCTTTTCCGGCGCAACTCCTTTATGCTTTTTGTCTTGGCTTTTCGACACTAGTTTTGTGTGTCGCCCGAAGCTTAATTAGCCCGCAACGTTAAAGCGAACTTTTGGCAAAGAACAAGGGTTAAGTGTGGATGGAAGGGGGGGGACAGGACACCGAGAAGTTGTACATACTGGGAGAAAAATATTCCGAATAATGTCGGTAGAGTTTTTCCTAATGAAATAAACATATAAGTACTGATATTATTATTATTAATTATACATAAGAACTACTTAAATAAACTCTTAGACATGTTCTGTATTCATTTCTATCAATTAAAAAATAAGGATCACTTGAAACGAAGCCAATATCGAGTTCCCATTTTAATTTGTTATATTTTTAACATTTTAAATATAATAAAAATGTATTAATAAATGGAATTAATGACATACATTAATGATTATTTTTTTCCACGTGCAGGATGTTAGTATTCCGCTGCTCATTGATATTTGATTACAGGACCTTATGGGCCGTGAGACAATGAGACTTTTGTCAGGTTGAAGGTTCGTTCTCTCCTTGAATTTGCTCCTTTTCATGGCCTTTATTTTTTTTTTCTTCGCCCCCTCCTTTTTTCACAGCTTCCTATGCCCATGTCCTTTGCCTTCCATTCGTTCTCCTTTTGGCGGCTGCCTGACATTTGATGTCTGAGGCGGCGGCTAAGGAAAGGAAAACGCGGCGGTCTCGGCCTCAAATTTCAATGAGCATTGGGCCACTTAAGCGGTGAGCAGAGGTCGCTGGCTGCGGGTAACTGTCATCCGATATTTGCCTAAAAGTAGCTCAGGTAGTCCCCGAGACCCGGTCCCAAGTTTCAGGCTTGAACTAATGCGAGGGAGGCAGGAAAAACACGCAGATAAAATATGTCTTATGCGTATACGCATGGCGAGCAAAAGGAAACTGATCCGATAGACTGGATTTCGTTGGGATTTGAAGGGAAATAAAATGAATTACTCGATAAGGAAAAACATATACAAGTTACAAAACCGAATAATTAATTGAATTACATTTACTTCCCGAGGACTTTTCGCCGAGTGTAGAACAGTTAATGAAGCATTAAGCATGTCTCAAGGAAAATGCAGGAAAAGGGAGAAAAAATTAACGGAAAGGGAGAATTAGAGAAGGAGATGAAGGACCGAAAGAGAGTTACTTTGTCTCTGGGCCTCGCCTAGATACGGAAATTGCGCTAAGTGCCCTGACACGCAAAATAAACATTGCCCACATTTCCCACTCTCCCTTTCTCGGGGCCCCCCTTTCTCACTCTAATAATAATCCCCACCTAATACTCGTCTTATAGACCGTATATATAATTCTTCTTATATACATATATATATATATATATTTTTAAAACATTTTTTTTTTGTATTTTT
>JAEIIG010033643.1:0-26950 GCA_018904695.1 Drosophila parvula
TGAAGAAGTTCTTGGAAATAATACCATTCCATAAGGAAGAAGCAATGTTAAGACAATCGCACCTGACATTTGTGGGGAAATTCTTTCTAGAAAATATATCTTGCTTTACAGAATCTCTCCACTTCTTATATTAATTGCCATATGCACTTCATTATGTTCTCTATCTCTTGTTTTTTTTTTAAATAGGAAATTGTTTTCACAGTTGTGAATTTATTTCATACTTACCTGTTTTTTGTTTGTGCACCGAGTCAAAGGCACATACTTAATGAGCTACAGCAGAGCGTGCCACTTCCTTTTGTGTGTGTGTGTGTGTGTGTGTGTGTGTGTGCTTGTGGCAGACAACCCCTTCTTGACCCCTGACCCCACACCACCCCCCTTGCTCTGAGGCAATGCAGACATCATGACCAAACAACTTTCATTTGCTTGCACAGGACTTTGTAGGAGAATCCTTGTCGGGTTGACAAAGGAGCTCGCTTTTCTTGTCGCCGTCTCTACTTCATATTTATTTTGCGTTCAGTTGCGGCTTTCGCAACAGCCAGCTTGTGCCATTGCAGGCAATAATTTATATATATATATTATATATATAATATATACATATATATAGTGTATCGGTATATTGATCCAGAAGCACGTTGATGTACGTATTTTCATATATGTCAAGACTCCGTCCCAGCCACAGGGTGTATCATCTGAAGTAGACAAGGGATTAGATGGAAAGATGTTGCCGAGGGTCTGACCTACTGGAATGTCTTTGTGTGCCTTGTCTTGGGGAATTGCTTCTTAGTAGAGTAACTCTAGGTATTGTTGAGCCTGTTGCGGAGTGATCAGGCCCCATTCGAGTAAATCCGCAATTATTTCCACCACAGAACTTTCAATGCCAACTTCGGGTCTTGCCATTTTGATATATCTGCAATATCTGCGACTTAAAAAGCAGAAGGAATAGGTATAAAACCCAATATTACTCACCTCTTAGGGAACTTAGGGCTTATCGCCTAGAAATCGATATTAAAACTGATTATTATTTTATATTTTAAGCTTAACACTATGAATAGAAAAGGCTTAGGCTGTGGACACTTCGATCAATGACGCCTAGATGTAAGAATATGAATTTTGAATAAATATAAGAATTGTAACATAAAGAACTGTAAAGAAATAAGCTGTCTAGTTAATATTTATCTCTCCCCAAGGCAGAGCCTTTTTTCCGATATGATGTAATTTGGAAAAGCTGGCCAGAGTTACAAAAGTGTCGTAAAAGCTAGCCGATATGCCTTATATTGCTCACTTTTCCGAATGCTCTCGGTTACAGTTCTTATCGTTAGTGGTTGCCACTGCCCCATCGATAGTTTTCCTTTGCCGCATCAATTTTAATGCATTTTTCGGTCTGCTGACTGTTTTTTATATTTTTTTTTTTTGTAAATGTTTTTTGTCCTGCCATGTGTATTTTTTTTATTTTTTGTATTTGAAAACAAATCAATTTAGTTAATGGCTAGCTTGGAACTGCCGTTTGATGGGGCAGCCGACGATGGCTCCGATGCACTTGGATAGTAAATCAATGGAGGCCAAACAAAAATGGCGTCGCATTCGAAAAATGGCACCGTTGCAATGGCGATTCTCTCCTATTTTCTTTCTTTTTTTTTGCATATTTTTGGTGCATTATATTTATATAGTACAGTGCATGGCATGCGGAGATAAACAAATAGATATAGAAACGGATAAACTTGTTCGTGACACACATACTCGTATGTATGTACATATATCTGCGTTATTTATGCATGGTAATATTTTGCCTTTGACTCCATTATATATTATACTCCCATACAGATGGCGGTCCATCGATAGATATATGTTTATACTATATATATATGGTTTATGTGGCGACTGCTGCGAGTCCTTCAGTCACCTCGCCGTGTGTCTGCCTGTGTTGTTTGTTGTTTTTTTTTTTGCGGGGATAATGAATTCAATTTTAGTAAACTGTATTTATGCATTGCAATTTCACTTGGCATTTCTCTCTGCGAAATTGGGCTTGGGGCTTCGATCTGAGCTTGGTTTTGGGATAATGCCAGGGCCTGAAATACATCTCGATTTCTTTATTTTATTTCAATATTGAATTCCATATTGAAATTGAGTAGAAAATTAAATATTCACAGGGTGAGAAGGTAAACTAAAGGAAAGAAGATTAAAGTTAAGTAAGAAGTACATAGTATATAGAAGTACATTTATTTATATTTAAATATATGAACCTTTTATCAAAAGGAATGTACAGAATATAATAAATAATAATTAAAAGTATAATTTTGTTACCCAAATACTAGTTAAAATGCTTGTGGACTTTACAAATCCCATTTGATGCCCTTAACCCCTGATGTACTGTGGGAACTCTGGCAGCTCCTTGAGCCCTGTCATAATAGCAGCTCATGCGAATGTTAATACTATTTTATTGCACTCATTGAAGGACATTTGGGTTCCCTCTGCACCACCCACTACCCCAACTCCCCTTACTCAATTACATTCCGTTTCCGTTACAATTTTTTCCATTCGGCCAGGATCTGCTGCTCAAATTGTTTGCCAAGCGTTTTCGCCGGGAGGCTTTCTTTTTATTTATTTCTCCACTCCCCCTAGCACCCTACTCCCTTCCGGCATACCCTCCGCCAGCTCCTGCTCCTGCTCCTGCTCGTCCTGTTCCTTTTTTTTTGTTCCACACACACACACACACTGCCTTGTGTCGTCGCTCCTCTAATGCAGTTCGGTCTACACACGCTATGGAGTTACTAAATTCTCAGCTGGATTTAAAGCATATGCACGCTGGGCCAAAGGGGGGAGAGGGCGGCGGAAGGTCGACTAAGACAGAACCAAGATTCAAGGGGGGAGTGCGGTAGAGGCGGAGGAGCCCGGACGGCGAACAACTTAACCCTCCCGGGCTATAAAACTTAATATGTTTTGTATTTAAATTTATGAAAAAGCAAGCGGTTACAATGGAAGTGCAAGTCCTGCGCAGGATGAAGGGAAAAATTAGGGAAAAGCGGAAAAAGAAAATGGTAGGAAAGCGGGCCGAAGGGTGCGGATAGCAAAGGGAGGGGAGGAGAGGGGGGACTGGGCAAAGAGAATGGCTAAGTGAAGCAGCAGGAATAATGGCTGCTTAAGCCGCCAACATGCGCATAATTGTCGCCAGCGTCATGTAGCATACCCCCTACACCAGGCCCCCGCTCACTGCCCCCTCTCCCCCTCCCTACTCTCCTGCCCCCCCCTCGACCACTCTCAGCCCATAGCTATGGTCAGCGTTGGTCAACAGTGGGTTAAACAGTATTTTTTAGCAAAGGCTGATTTTGTAATATTCAAAATGTTGATTAAAAATCAATAAACATTCTTGTTGGAGTTAATAACAAAATAAATAATTTATTAAATTATAAAATATATAAAAATAAATAATATGTAACAAAAGAAAATAAAAAACAATAAATAAATACTAATTATTTAAGTACATTTTACGATTACTTTGAAAAATCAAGTATAATTTAAACAAGTCACAATATTAATAAGAAAATAAATACAAAAACAAATCAAACCTGCTGTAAATAATAAAGCCTATTTAAAATTAATAAAAATATAATTGTAAACCCTAAATATAAATAAATTAATAATATATTATTACTTATATTATTATTACTAATATTATTATAAATGAACCATTATTTTCCCGAGTCCAAACATCTGCCTATATATAATAATATTGTATGCTTAAAATATCGGAATGCTGTTCAATCGTCCGCTATTCACCTTTTAATATTTGCCATTTGGGACCTTCAATTAAATTCCATGGCACACACAAACACCTTTATGTGTACATACATTTTAAATCAAAGCAAATATTTAAGCGGGGAGCCGAAAAAAAAGGTATACATATATATATATTACCAATTCTGTGGGCGCGTAAATAATATGCGCAATTTTAAATAGGGAATAATTTAAATTGCATAACAATTATTTCCGTTCGCAGTTCCTGCCGACATTTGACCACCGTGCTTAACGGTGAATTACGCTTTCGGCCGGCGGGGGCAACGGGGCGTATGCGTAATAATAATTACGCGGCGCGCTACCGCCGCCGCCGCCGCCGAAGCAGTAATATTTATGAAAGGCTTTAAATTGTCCTTGTCGGTTGTACAACATATATTTTAATACATTTATATATGCACTCCGAGAAAAGGAAGGTAAGAGGTGATAAGAGGAACTTGTGAGTGCCTTAAGTTGTATTAAATAATTATTAGTTTATGTATTTTAATTTGTATATTAAATGTATTTCATTTGTATATTTTTTTAAATGCAACCTTAAATGGCTAATTAGGGAATTAACTCTCGTTATGACTTTATGACACTATGCTTACATAGGTTCATATTAATTCCTTTTGCTTGGTATATTTTCGGTAAATAGGGCATGGTCACACTGTTTTTATTCGTGTTATAAAGAAATGTCTAGGAAAATTAAACAAAAATCCAATAAAAATACTTATTACTTTAATTTTTAAATAATATTCTTATCAGAAATTGTTAAGGCCAATGAGAAGATTGCTTTTAATTAAGGTAACAAAATAAATAGTATCATAATACCACTAAAAAATGGCTCTACAAATTTAATATTTAAAATGTAGCTCAACCGAGATGTTAGCTTATATTTTCTAGAATTTCGCCCTGTGTTTTTGGGTGAGTTTTCGCCCGGTGTATTTATATGTATGTGCGCCTGCACACTTGCTCCGTTTCGGTTCTTTGTGGTGTTATAATAAGAATGCGGTTTATCACCTGCCCGAAAGGCGAAAGGGGATTGCTAATGCAAATTACGCACTGGTACAGTACCGGAAAACGGGAAGCGGAAAGAACTCAAGGCGGAGAGGCGGCACTGGATTCTCACGGCGGCTGATGCCAATAAAAAATATGGCCTCGACAGGATTAATACATTATTTCCGCCTTGCCCTCGAGGATCCAAGGCAGGGACACCGACACCGACACCGACACAGGCAGGGACTGTGTAGCCACAGCAACAGCCACATATGTGGCTGTTGTTTTGCGCTTTTATGATTATTGTAGTGGCATCGTTCTCGTCCTTGTTCCAGGACCAGACCAGGCACTTATGCATATGTTTTTCGGCTCTTGTGGAGCTTCGGAGCTTCGCTCTCCTTTCGTTGCCTTTCAAGTGCACTTTGCTGTTTCATTTCAACTATATTTGTTCGCCATATTTGTATACAAATTCCTTTTTTCCAGCTACCCCTTCGCCACTCGCCGCTGGCCCTCTCCAGTGCCCTCGGACACGCCAGCCGGTTTCTACTATTTTCCATAAAAGGATACACGCAGGACACAGCCAGCCAGCAGTGCTGGCCGGACCAGCACCCAGCACTTCACACAGATACTCTGGCACAAATACTACTGCAGACACTTGCACGCACACTCTGGCAGGGATCAAGTGCTGGAAAAGTGCATATTAATTTGATGTTTTTGTCATCTGAAGGAGCTGCAACTCAAGGACATTGTTACCGTGTCGAATTTGGCCTGGCTTAAAAGTGCACCGAGTATATATTGAAAGCAAATACCTTTTGTATTTATTTATAAATCAATTAAAAAGTATTTAAATATCAGAGAAAAGTTTAAGATAAATACTCCAGTTATGAGTACATTGAATATACATTTTAAGCAAACGATAACAAAATAGATACAAAACCTATATAGATATATCATTAAAATACAATAAAAATCACACTTTGCTGATATTATATAATTAATTTGGGATTTTTTACTTTTCAATTACGACTGCCCAGCAGTTTCCTATTCTTAGCCGCACAGCTAATTGTTGGCTTATTTATTTTGAGAAAGAAAAAAGAAATGGAAAGCGCGGCAAAAAGGAAACCTAAAACGCGGCTGGAGCGACAAAAGAAAATTAAATGAAAATTTTTCGTGACCAGCCTTTGTCTCATTCGCGTTCTCTGTCTCATTCCCTTTCGCTCCCTGTCCCCGTCTTTGGCTATTCATTCACTTGGCCTTTATAATAAAACAATAAACTGTAACAATAGCAATTAAAAATCGCTGAAAGCGGATGTCCTGATAAGGACCCTGAAAACCGAGCCAGAGATGGAACGCAAGCCAGGGGAACAGACTCGATATTATTAAAAAATAAAATATAACATTTAATTTATATAAAAGATATATATACATATAGAATGTAAGAAGTGCATTAAATAATTGTTACATTTTTGGTATCACAACAATTTTGCCATCTCTGGGTTAAAGAGGGCCTTCCCTATCTCGCCACTTTTAGATCGTCCTTGGCGCCGTCCTGTTTCATTGTTGTAATTATGCATTATGCTCCCGATTCCGCCTCCACTTCTCGGCTCTTTGTGTGTACTCAACATTCTGCTTATTTTTGCCTATTTCGGTTTATTTTTCAGTCATGCCTAGCATCCTTTTGGCCATTACCAAAAAGGGACGAATTGCATTGCCGGCAATCAGCGATGAGACAGAACGGGAGCCAAGGAGCGACATTGACGACTCCGGGCCTTTTCATCACATTGTCCTTGCTGCGGAAAGCCAAAACCAAAGTCAACTTGAGGCGGACAAGCCGCGGTTTCTTGTCACCTGTCTCCTACTTTTATCTAGGAAAATGGTAAAAGGAACAAGTCTTGGCTAAGTTGAATTCTCTCAGAAACAAGATCCGCAGATGGGAAATATGAATTGGGAAATTAAATTCAATTAGGAGTTCGTGGAAATTTTTTAGAAAGAAAGAAAACTAACACCATACACTAATATATGTTTTATTTATTATTGAGAATCTTTAAATATAAAAATGAATGATCTAGAGCAGTGGTCCGCACTCCCTTAAGTTGCTGCCTTACGAATTTCTCTGCTGGCCCTCTGCCGGCACATGCACGCTATCAACATTCGTGCAACTTCGGGCAAAGGTCTTCTGCTTCGCTCTGGTCAAAGCATTCGTAATGTTTGACGTTCCCTCTTAATTAATTTCAGTACATAATTAGTACAAAATTTCAAATGAATAAGAAACCCCCTGGAAAATGTCCATTTAAATCGCCTAATTACCTTTTGAAACCTGATTAATTTCCATTTAACAATCCGATTACAAACGAATTCATATTTCTTACTTCATCTCAAGAGGGGAACCCCCCTTCCATTGAATTATAACCCTTATTTTGCCCGGCTAATTTCGTAAACGATTTGGATGCGAACTAGTTGTCGATTATCCAAACTAATTCCCCGAAACGTTTTGGGTCCTCGTTCAATTAAATACCAATACGACTCTATCTCTGCATCTCTCTCTCTCCCTAAGAGCTATTTCAATTTGAGACTTGGTCCTTGGCCCTCCCTCCGTCCTGAAACTAGAGCCAGAGCACAATTTGCAGCTATAAATCAAAATAGCTTGCCCCGTTGGGACTTGAAGAAGAAGAAAACTTGCCACATATGCAAATAGGCAAGAGTTGTTTGCCCGAAAGACCGAGTGGCAGCCAGGATATGGATGTGGGAACCACAATCGCAGTGCAGTCAATAAAATCAAGGCAAATCATATTGCAGAGTGCCGTCGGTCCATCCATTTGTCCATGGCATTTGTTTATAATAATGCCCAGTAGTGTGTTAAACAATTACATTAGGCCAGGGCGATGGGAGGCAGATAGATGGGGGCTTGGTAGTACATAAGTAGAACACCCGACTTGGCCGTAAGGAAATCTAATTGACAGTTATGAAGATTGTCAAACATACAATTATAACACTCCAACTATCAATGGCCCAAAACATTGATTTGCCATCTGCCAGCTGCCTGTCTCCCCACCCATCTCTCTCTCTCTCTATCGATGCATTTGTTGAATTATTCACTCAAGTGGAGCAAAGGAGGAGAAGTCCTGAGTGGAGGAGTCCAACGCCCGCATTTGCAATCGAAGGATGCCTATTGGCATTATTAACATGTTAATCCAAATGTAATGAGCGTAAGGATAACTCATTGTGATGCCTTCGCTTATGGACAGTTCTATATATATATGATGGGATGATGGCATGATGGGATGAAGGATGAAGGATGACGGATGCCACACTCAAGGGCATTCGATTGAGCAAACACACACACACTCGCTTCCGAGTCGTATGAATGCTAAATGTCTTCGATTGATTTGTATGCTAATTTAATTGCCAGCCAGCAGAAATAATTATAAATAACTCAATGTTATATTTGAGCTCAAAAGTGCGCAGCGACTTGAGTTCATTTGTGACAGCCAACGAACCCTAATTAATGGCTAATAAATCAGGTTGCAAATGCAACTTCTTTGTAGTAAATACTCGTATTTATAAAAAAAAAAAAAAAAACGAAACAATTAATCCCCACACACTTGCTGCTTTCCTGCTATTACGTTGTTAACAAGTCTCGGGCTAATCACACAACTTACCACCGGAATACAGACATGTTGCCACAAGAGGCTTTAAAGAGCGACTCCTTGCACTGGCTGGACTTTCGATAAACAAATTGTTTTTGTTATTATTGCCAAGCTGCTGCCAGTGGCCAGCCAACTGGCTCTAACTAATTCGCAGACAGATGGAATCCATATTAAGTAGCCGACCCGGGGTGTGGTCTGGCTTGGCCTGGTCTGGTCAGTTTATCGAAATCCAAGTGAAATTCAGCTGGCAGATCTTCACATCCACATCCACATTCACATCAAATTGAATTAATGCGGTATATATATCACGAAATCATAACACGGAGTATTTGCGAGATGGATTTGGATTCGGACATTCCTCGTTTCCAAGTGTGTGTGCGTATGCCACTCGCTTTCTCCACCGGCGCCACAAATTTCTTTTGCCTGCCAATCAATATCAAAATGTACACTGACCTTTAAGGGGGCTCTTTAAAGAATAATAATAAAATATTTAATGGACTTAAAGAGGTTCTTTAATTGATAAAAAATATATATATTTTATTGGTTTAATAATTCAGATAATTCTGCATTCTATTCTTCAATATTTTGGTTTTCAAACTACAACTTGCAACCATGGCCAGATGTTTTCTTAAGTGTACGTCATGTGGGTGTGGGGAATGCCTTCAATCTGGTTTTGCTCATCAATGCCAAGATACTCGCACTATATATATATATATGGATGTATTTATACCCCCTCACTCCCCGTTGTATTTGCCGTTGTTCACACATCAAATTAGTTCAATTTGCGGGTAGCCCAAGTCTCTTTTAATGTGCGCCCAACCGTTTGCTTGTGTGTGTCCCAGCCTCAGACTCAGGTCGGTGTGTCCTGCGAGTCCTGTGTGTGTGTGCCCCCATTGATTATTGGTCATATCGGTGGACAAACAAAAGGGGGGACCGGGCCCCCCCCTCGCAAACCAAAGGCAATGCAAACATAATGAACTTGTCAGCACACACAGACACACACAAAAACAACTTGAACACTTTTCATTTGATTTGATTTTGATTGCGTTTTATATTAATGCCAAAAACACACTTCCCATCATCCCATTTCCCCCCTCTATTTTGGGGTCACATTTTGTTTTTCTACTGATTGGCAGCTCTTCTAACCGATGGCAAATCCGGGCCTTGGCCAAGGATATATATTTTGGCATCGTTTTTGCGATGAGCGGGATAAAAAGTTATGAAAACCTTGTCATGGCATCCATCAGGAAAAATAACACAAGTTCTTTTGTAGAATCCTTTGGAAAAAATCCAACTAGTTAGGCTTCTTTTTTATTTTGTTTTTGTTTTAACGAATTTTGAATAACCAACAAAAGGCTTGATTAATTGGAAGCTGAAAAAAGCAGAGCAAATTACGGGGGAATTTTCATGGGGAAGATAAAAAAGAACAGAATGAGTAATTCTTTTAATTGATTTTAAATTATAGAAATATTACCCTTACGAGAGAGATTTTCAATAGTAAATTCTACCAAGTTCCAGGTAAGTAAATTAAATTTCTTTAAAATCAATTAAAATTATCCTTAATTATGTTTTTCCAATAAGCATATGTTTTGAATTCAAATCGATAATAAAATCGCTAACATTTTGGAAACATTTGGCAATGAAAAATGCGGGTGCCACAATCTGCATTCCACACACACTTTAAATATACACAAATACACTGCAAAAGTACAACAAATTTTAAAAAATAAATGATCTGATTGATAAAGCTAAGCCATAAATCGTTTATCGATTAAAATTCAATTAGAAAAAGTGCCGCAATTCAAATTGAACTAAATACTTAGGTAATAAAACCTTATTCCATTAATCGTTTGGGAATTAGGAATTTCTATATTATTTTTTGGATATGAGAACACAGCTTGCATTACCCCAATTGCTTTTATTTGAGTCTCGACTATTTCGTTTCATTCAGAAACAGTGACCCATTATGGAAACGTTGCCCGCATGTGTCGACATATTTTGCTTTGGCTATTTACTCAAATTTCAGGCAGCCAGAATGGCATGGGACGAGGACATGCCCAGAGCCAATGAACCAAATTAGAAATCAAAAGCAATGTGAAGGAGCTGACTGTGAAAAAAAAATGACGAAGATGGACACATGTGTGAACGGACAAAAAAAAATATAAAAAAAATAGAAGATGGATACACGAAGGACACTGGACATTGCACAAATGTCAGTGACCTGGAAGAAATATAAAATAAATCGAAGGCAGATTGCAAAAATCAAAGTCAACAGCAATCAACGCCATCGAGCAACAACAGCAACAACAGCAGGGCCCAAGACAACGAACGGAAGTGAAAGAGAGATGGGAAAATGGCACAAGCACAAGCACAAGCACCAACACAAGCACGAACACGAGCACAGGCATGGGCACAGTGTGCATATATTGGCATCACCAACGGAATGATGATGATGATGACGCAGTTAAGCAGATAGAAAGATACGGAAGATAAATAGATACCCCGATAGATACACATGATGGACAGTTTGGCCAGGAGCGGAAGAGGTCAACGAGATGTCGCCGGAAAACTCAAGTTCAGTTCGATAAATGTGATGCAATCGTGGCCAACAGCGATTAAGCTAAGGTCAAACAGTTACAAAAATCTCGCATTATATTTAGCTCCAGATTAAGCTCTTAAACCAATTAAATATAAATACTATAACCCACCGTTTGCATTTGCCGAAAAATTCAACTTGCTGACGGTATTTTAATTACCAACGCCATAACGTATAAGCCAACTTAGCTCATCAAGCTGCAAACTTGGTTGACTGGCTTTAATCATAATTGGTTATATTTATGATTTTTTAAGTGGCCAGCAAGAGGGAGAGAGAGGAGGAGGAGCCTTGAAAGCGCTGCCTTGAAGGTTACTTTACTTATGCATTCAGTTTTTCCTACCGCCACCTTGGCTTACCTCTCTCTCTCTCTCTCTCTCTCTGTCGCTCTGCTCTATTTCTATCTCTGTCTGCGCTTTTGGTTCACCATGTTTTCCTGATTAACTCAGCTGGCATCTCATCATCACACACACAGTCGTGCACAGGCCACAAGCTTACAGCATGCGAACAGCTGCACTTGCAGCAACAACAACAACAACAACAACAGCTACACCAACAATTACACCAACAACTTAAAACAGTACACCAACAGCCAGCAACACTGTGACAAAACGCATTAAAGTTTCATATCTCGTAGGTAGAGCTAAAAATCATTTATTCCTAATACTTTTGAGGCTAAAAAGTGTTCAACAACAACATTTTAAAAGAGCAGAAAACATGACATTTAAGGGATAGAAAAGGTTAAGGTTTGAAAGCCAACACACACCTATTTTAAATGTTCTTTATAATATATATTTATTTGTACCTAGTTTAAGTTGCATTATATATTTATTTGTAACTAGTTTGAGTTGTTTTTAACCTCCTTTTTCGCTCAGTGCCCGACCAACAAGGAGCTGAGCTGCGCGCCGGCAAAACAGGAGCATAGCTTAGCTTTGGGCTGCTGCTGGCATACTTAAAGTTCATAAAAAAGTCAAATTAATTCAAATTGCAATGCACACACACACACCCACACCGCTACTCGCACACACACACATGCAGAGAAGGGGGTACTTAACGCAGTACTCAGCACTAGGCAACGCTTGCAGTTGTTGTTGTCGCTTAACTTATTTCATTAGCTCCTAAATGTATGCAATTTGACATTTTTTTAATTTAACTTTCTCTTTCCCGCACACACCTTGCCACGTGTGTGTGTGTGTGTGAGCTCAGCAAGGACACAAGTTGCCCTAATGCCTAGCAGAGATTATTCACATAGAGGCAGATTACGCATACGCCGCATTGCCGCATAACGTATACGCAATAAAACTAACCAGATATAGGTTAATTTTGTGGGAAAGTTCGTGGCCAAAAACATCGACTTTTAATATTATATTATAATAAAATAAATTTGTCTCGGAACGTAAAAAATCTTACGCCACTTGAGTGATACCTTTATAATAAATTTTGTGTAGTTCCGGTTAGGAACTGCTTACTAATTTGTTCAGCAGCAAAAACAATAGTATTACTTGGAAAAAGCAAATTATAGAAACTAAAAATTGACTCAAAATTATATTTAAAGGAATTTACAAAGCACTTTTGCACTTCGAGGGTTGTACAATTTGCATTACCCTATGCCACTTTGCTCAAAAGTTTAGGCAGTTCCCCAAAAATACTTTGAATTTATTTTTATAAAGATAAGACTTGCAGGAAAATATATAACAACAAATAATTATGAAATACTCTATTGCTTGCTTAACACATTTAATAATTATTAGTTGTCATTCCTTTATATCTTTTTAATATTTTAAATTTATTATTCTTTTTTGAAATCAGAGTATGCACAAATTCGAGGTGCATCCTCTACTTCTCAGAAGAATGTTTGAGAATCCACCCTTCAGTGTAATCCGCTCTCGAGGTGCACGTGCTGCGTCGCCCATAAGTATGCCATATAATTTCTTCATTTTTATAGTGCATCTGTCTCCCAGGCTCTGGCAGTTCCCCTCAGCACTTCTAGGACAAATCCCCTCACAAGTTTTCCGCTGACAATGCATATGCATTGTTTTCTCTTAGGAGAGAGCGCGCGCAAAAAAAAAAAGGGAGAATTTTGGGGTAGCACAGAGATGTGCCACCACTTGGAGAAATGGAGGAAAATCGCTTGATGACGATGATAAGGATGATGGGGCAACCATAGAAACAGGCAGCTGACAGCGGGAGAGGGACCCTGGGGTAGGCTGGCAGGGATCTGTCATTTCGATTTCAATTTGCACTTTAATTTGCATTCCCCCCCAAACTTGCTCTCACTTTTATTTTATTATATTCGCCTCTATATATATATATTATATATATATTCATCTTGGAAAGCTTTCGCACACTTTTCCACTTAGTTTTCGCCTTTTTATTTGCCAGCTGCAGTGGGAAAACTCCTGCGCTTGATTGACAGCCGCAATCGCTGAAAATCGCTGCCGAACATTCAGCAGAACAGAAAAAAGGAACAAATTAAAGCTTGAGTTTTTCGCTATTTTTGTGAAATTAGTTATGATGCTCTCCACAGTTTCCCCTGTGATTTAATTATTTCACTTAACTATATATCAGTAGTAAATATCGTGTTAAATCGGTTAAATTATTATTATGTGCACAGAGGTAGTTGAAGAAAATGCGTATTTGCTGATTACTGAAACGCTTGCTGACGACATTTTTTTGCAGCCGCAAAAACTTCGTTCATCTTGGCAATCACACAGCCGGAAAATTCCATGACATAGGCATCTCCAGCATGGGCATCGGCACTCGCATCGCATCGACATGGAGCAACCTATCAAAACCAGAAATTCCTTGGGCCGTCCATCAAGGACACACCGCACCGCCCCGCACCCCCTGCCATCTGTCTTCCACCTGTAGAAACTGTCACCAGACCACACAAAAAATACAGAAGGAGAGGAAAACTTAGTGACAGAAACACGCACAGACCGGCACACACACACACACACATGGGTCTCCGGTTTCAGGAATTGCCATAAACTAGTCAGTTAATCTGGTCATCTCACTCCGTCATCTGGCCCTCTCTCTCTCTCTCTTGCTCTCTCTCTCTCTCTCTCCACTAGCATGTTGGCATCTCCCCTGCAGCATCATCCTCCCTCGGTGGCCATTTAATCTCCATGTGTTTGCAACTACTCTATTAGCCGCATTTTAATTCAGTTACTTAAGTTTAGTGTGAACACAACAATTTCATACTTGACGTCACCGGAAGTGCACAAGAGATGGCAACACACATAGAGAAAGAGAGACGACAATAGAGAGAGCAGGCTAGAAAACTAAGTTTAGTTCTTAGTTTGCATTTAAATAGGTTTTTCTTTGTTTAAAGAAACATTCATTTAAAAATCATGCAAGATGAAACTAAATATATTGGAGAATGGAGAAAAATATTGGTTTTAAATTATATAAAATTCTAAATTATATTTTAAGCTATTTTAGAATTATTCTGGATGTTAGAATTACAGTTTTCTAAAGTTGTGTGTGAGTTTGGCTTTACACAACTAACCTTAATGGATAATTCCTTAAAATTAAGTAACTTCTTGATTTTTAACTTAATTTATTTCGAGAAAATCATTACTTTAATTACTCCCATTAAATAGAGTTTCTGTAAAGTGAGCATCACCTGTACGGTTTCAATAAAGGACTAAAAAGGCCACAATTCCAGCACTGGTGTCAAAGGAAAGCTCCTGGAATTTGCTAAAATAACCGGCTGCAACTTTGAGAATTTTCATTTTATTGTCATGGCGTTTCACCCATCCCATCTCTTTCTCTCACTCATTCTCTCTCTGTCCCTATCTTTGTCCATGTCCATCTCTTTCCATCAGATGTCAGAGGTTAGTTTGCCGCATTGACCTCACGTTGTTACAGGAAAAGCCTTGGTGACCACCCCACCCACCCACTCAGCCGTCGGGGAATGCATCAGGGTTGTGCTAATTCGATATGAGACTACGGCTCGATTATTGTTGAAAAATATCGCAATCAGTTAAACATTTTGATTTATATATTCTGTTCAAGAAAAGAAACTTTCAGTCAAAGTATTTTAATATTTATTCCAATATCGATAACTTTGTAGAGGCGTAATATTTAAAAAAAATCGAAATATATCGAAAAACCTTATTTTAATATGATGACTCTTTTTAGCTTAATATAAACATTATAATAATTAAAGATTGTCAATGAGTAAATGTGAAAATTATCGCCTTTTTTCGATATATCTTTAAGTGATCACATTTTTATCGATTTTGCTAGGCTCTGCCCAAGAACGATACATTGACACCTTTGCCATCGCTGGAATGCACCCGGGCGGGACACCGCCTCCTCCCTGCGGTCAAAGGTAAAAAGTTTTGTCAAATTAAAAATGTTTACTGCTTTTCCTACTTTGCCCAAGAGTTTTCCCCCTCGGACTGCAGGTTGCTCAGGCATTAAAAACATCCTAAATTAGATACATTTTATCGCTACACATGAGATAACCCGAAAAGAAGAAACGTCGAGCCGGAGAGCTAGATAGTCGGAGAACTGAAAGAGCTACATAGAGGAGAGTGCAGGGTAGGGAGAGGGATGCACTCCAGTGAGGGGCGAAAGTTTTGAGTGATATTTATTGCATGACACTTGATGCTCCCCCCCCCCCCTCCCGTCCCGCATTTAACCCCTTAAGAACTTGAATCCTTTTCCGGTCTCTTTATTCCCCCTCGGCCACTGTATGTGTGGATGACATGTCAGCAAGCATTTAATTTGATTTTAAATCTTTTGCTTTTGGAGAAAAAGACTTTACTTGAGATTTCCCTCGCACACACACACAGAGACCTAGAGAGCGGAAGCTGAAAAATACAGACAGACAGACAGAGGGACAGACAGACGAGAGCACACAGATAACTTTAATCACCAAGTTAAATTCGAGATAATAGAATGGTCATGGATTTGCAGTTGAGTTAATAAACTCAGCTTTGCAGCTGAGAATGTTTATCTCTGACTTTTCACAGCTCCGGTGTAAGAGCCATGAGAATATCCATATTTCTTTCGCCACAACCCCTCTGGTGTTTCTCAATGAAATAAAGTCAAAAAGAAGAACATAACTGCAAGACACAAAGTTAACTTTGTTCAGACAATTTGCAGTTATTTAATGGACAATAAATGAAATATTGTATGGCAAATAAAAATGCTTATAAATTATTATATAAAAAATATATATTATGTCTTTGTATATTAAAGATCTAAGAGATTTAACTTGTAATACAGTCGAAGGCCATTGCTGCTAGTGCTCTGCAAAATAAGTATTAACTTTAACATTATATGCTAGATTTAATTTGTTAAATAAATAAATAAATAAACTTGTAGTAGTCCCAGTATTTTCTACCTTGTTAATTGAACACTAACTATTAGTTAATTTAACTGCATTGAAGAACTAAGTTCTCTGGTATTTCATCTATAAAAAATTATACAATTTCCCAATTTTCTTAGCACTTTCTACTTGAGTTATTTTCCTCTATCATCAAAGTCTGCATGAATATATTGGCGACTTCGATTACGATTTGCCATTCATGAATATGAATTCATTCTTATTTTATCTGCACTATTCCGACTTATTTTGCTGTTGTCTTTAACTTAAGGAACTGCAAAAAGGACGAGTTTGGTGAGGGGAGGGAGAGGTATAGCAGGAAAGGAAAGGAAACTTTCTGTCGCCATTGTTGGTAAAAGTTTTGCAATCGCCAGTGCCTCATAAACTTTATGCATATGCACTGATGGCAAAGGGAACGAGGGAGGGAGTGCACTACGACAAAAAAAAATACCTAAAATAAGATAAATAAATTCAAATAAAGGTAGATATAAAATAAAACATATTAACAAAATATTTATATTAGTTTTCTACCAGTTTCGTATATCTAGAGTGACTTTTTCGACTGAAAACTCATAGAAAAAATTGTCTTATATCTTTAAATTTATTAAAAACAAATAATTTCATAAATATACTAATAAATACTTATAAATAAGTAATATAACTAATAGTTTAATATTAATAATAACTACCTAATAAATTAAATCCCTAACTAGACTTCACCACATCACCTATTTAGCTAATTATATTTTTCGGGCAGTGTGGTTACTGGTTAGTGAAGGGAATACCGCATAATATGCGAACTGGGCCTGTCATAAATGAAAGTTATGCCGTCTCTGGCCAAGCAAATGAACGCTCTGAGAATTGTGGAAGCCCAGTAAGCGTTTCTTCCGCCTTCCGTTGGATGCTTTTCGGTTGGCTTTCTTGGTCTTTTGCCTTCGTTTCCTACGGGGGGCTTTTCGGGGTGGCTTCAGCGGTGGCTTGGCGGTTTCGCCATATGTCGACTGTCGTCTCTAATTATTAAGCCCCCACACACACACACACACTCAAACACACACACTCAAACACGAAAAGCCAAATGAATATTGAAGGACGCCCAGACCGCAACAGAATTTATTTTAAGCTAATTTTCTTATTTTACACTTAGTTTTCGGCCCTCTCCCCCACACACACACACACAGATCCTCGATGTATGAAGGGCTTGCTTAACCCACTAAGTCCCGGAAAGTCAACGAGGACTCTGCCATTTTGACTAATAATACAAACTTAATACGGTAATCCACTTATGCAACGGCAACAGTGGCAGAAACCGCAAGCCGCTCTGCACCAAAAGGCGCACAGTGGGGCGAGGTTATATACAAAAAGACACTCTCGAAGGATATCAGGCATATTTTAATAAATAAATGCAACAAATATATACAAGAAATCCTTTAATTTATAAAATAATATTATACATATTATAAATAAATATATAAATATAATTTAAAAATTTATAAAAACAAAAATTTCCTTTATGAATTTTCCTTTTCTAACAAGAGTACTTATTCAGCAGAAATTTATTCTTAAAATATTTTTGGGAACACACAACAAGAGCATAATAGTTTTTTTTTATTAATTATTATTAAATTGTTAATAACTCGATAAAGTCTGTTAAAATTAAAAAACAAAATTCAACTTGTCAGGTATTTAAGATATTGCTTGTTTCATTAATTGTATTATATGTATATTAAATAAGTATTTTAAGCTCATAAAATATATATATTTGTAAGGGAAAAACGTGATAAGTTTTTAACAAGACTTCATATTATATAAAAAAAATTAGCTGCTTTAAAACAAAACCATAAACAAGTTTGTACAATATTGTACAATTTTATAAAAAAAATATTAATCAAAATCTTGACTTATATTTCTAGAATAGTAAATTAAATATTTTTATTTTACAGAAACTCCCAAAAAAAAAATAAAGTCAGTGTGCATTTCAGTCAATTTGCTGCCTTGCTCTCAGTGCGTGTGCCTGTGTGAGAGTGTGTAAGTCGGTAGTGTGCGTTTTTTTTTCTCGTTTTTTCTCAATTTTTCGAAGGAAACCAAAGTTTTGCGGCGCGCACATTTTTCGTGTTGCCAACTTAACACTTTTGCTTAGCCCACACACACACACACGCACATCATAATTTATATATGCAAGTGTGTGTGTGTGTGTGTGTGTGTGTGTGTGTGTTGAGTGGTTGTTACCCCTCTCCCCCCACATCATCTCTTTTTTTTCTATGTGTGTTTGAAGAGAGTCAACAAGCGAGAAAGGCAAACACTTGGCCAAAAAAAAAAAAATATATATATATATAAAAAAAATAAGAAAAACGGAAAACCTCATGAGGAGGAAACGCAAAGGAAAACTATAAAGTGTTCGGAAGCCTGAGACAGCAATTCAATTTGGCAAGAACTAACTATGCGTGTGAAAGGGAGCAAGAGAGACAGAGAGAGATCGAAGGGCCGTAAGTCCCTTTTTATTTATTTATTTATTTTTTTTTTATTTGTATATATAAAAAAAAAGTTGTTAATTAATGTAGCTGTCATATAAATCATCACAGTCTATTGTTGTCTTTAAAATATTGTACTTAGAGTGGATAAAAAAAGTTAATTAGACTTTGGCTGGATTTGAACACAGGCCGATCTTGCAGAACAAGGTGTAGACCTCTAGGCCGTACTCTAGAAATGCTATTTTTATATATATAAAAAAGAAATAAAGATAATATTTTATTCAATTATTATTGTTACATTGTTAAAAATATATATATATTTTCTTTTTAGTATAATTGCTTAAATTTCATATATTAATTAAATCAAAGTGTTCACTTTTCTTCTTTTTTTTAAATAAAAAAAAGTTGATTTATGTAGCTGTCATATAAATCATTTCAGTCCACTCTTGTGCGAATGGGTATTAAGAATTACACAAATACTTATTTGTTAAATATTTCCTAATATATTTAATACATTCTCTTTTCTCTCGGTGTAATAACTGCGGCCAAGAGAGTGCGTAACGGTATATTTATGGCCAGACTTGAGACGACACCAACAGAGCTACCCATCGAGCTGAAATGTACAACAAAAATATACAAACCAAAAAAAAAAAAAACAACTATACAAAAAAACCATGGAAAAAGGCAACAAAAATTATTTCGCTGCCAAAGAATGTGAAGTGGAGATGGGGAAAAGTGTGGTGTATGTGGGAAAATGTATGGAATGGTACGAGGGAAAATGGGGTTGGGCCAGATGGATAGACTGCCTAAGCTGCCTCTTCACTTAATTGCAATATTCCATGGCACACAAGGCTCAAAACTGCACACTGAGATAAGCGTATTAAGTGGGTGAGTTGTTACCCTCAAAATGTCTGTGTGTGTATTTATATTTTTTTTTCATTTCTGATAATAGTTTGGTAATAGAGTGAAGAGCAAATTAAGCCACCATTGATAGGAATATGAGATGCTGTTAATACTTTCATAAATAAATTCAAAATACAAATAACATTTCAAACAGAACCTGATTTAAAAGCAACTCAGCAACTTTATTAAGTTTTAAGTTTTAAGACTTTACAAAACATTCTTTCATTTTAAATATCATTCGATTTATAATCACATCGAATTAGTTTTTGGAACAACAACTTAAAACTATTTCTTGGCATTTACTTGGCCACCTGACAAGGACCTAGGATAATTTATTCAATCAAAGAGCAGGAAGCCATGTCATTAAAGTCCCCAGAAACGTAACGAAAAGGACCCTGGAGGTCAGCAAGCGGTAACTGATGCCTCGTGTGTGTGTGCCTGATCCTGTGTGAGGGAAATGCGAACCGATTGGTATGGCAAAGTGAAAATCTACTGCTTAAAAATTGATTGTGAGGAACTCATTACCGTTGGAGAGATGGAAACCTTGGCCGGCTTCGACATGCAGGCAAAAAAAAAAAAGAAAACAAGAAACACAGCTCCTGCTCTCCGTTACGTTCGGATTCTGGATAACTGGGATCCGCCTGGTTTGCTGAGGGCGATGTGTTAATTTTCTTTGCTGGCACGTCCCTGTCATTGCCACTAGCCCATGTGCATTTCGATCAAAACCCTGCCTATTACCCATTCCCCAATGGTCCGGCGTCCATTTCCCCGGCCTGGGCTTCTTCGCATTTTCTCCGCCCTTCCCCCCCCCCCCCCCTAAGCCGCCCCCTCCTGTCCCGCTCATTTGTATGCCTGAATGCGTCTCCCTTTGCCCTCCGACCGCCTTCTTGTTTGCTTTCCATTTGCTGCCAACAGGCCATACCCCTCACCACCCTCACCAGTCACCTCTCTTCCGCTGGCAGTCTCAAGCAAAAGTCAACGACGCATTGGTTTTGAATGCAAATGTCCAGACGGCGACGGAGGCGAACGGCAAGATGAGAAGCAATTTGCATGGCTTCCCTTATTCTTTTCACACTTTACACTGCTAGAAAAATGCCACATTTTCATTTTTTTTTTTGTATATCAAATTCCAAGGAAGAGGCATTTCAATATAAAACAAAATTGAACAACAGGCAAGCACTTGGAGTTGCAACATCTGAAGTCTGCAAATGAATCTTCTTGCAGTGCACGGTGCCCTTGTTGTTATTTGTGTTGGGTCTGTGGCAGAGGCGATAAGAGTAAGCTCTCTGGATTCGCCGTGGAGGGGAAAAGCCAAGGAAAATGCCAGGAAAACAGGAAGACAGGAAGAAGCAGGGTAGCCAAAGGAGACACCTTTCGGCGCCTATCGTCTTTCAATTAGTTTAATTAAATTGCAATTTTCTTATCTCGCCATGCAGCCCAGAGCCTGGTCAACTAAGCCCTGTTTATCTTTTCGTCTTCCTTGTTTTTCCTGCCATTTTCCGCCTCCTCTCTCTCTGCCTCTGCTGTTTTCCACTTTGCGGCGACTTATTATTTCCCTGCTGTCTCAGCTGTTCTGTTAATTCTTGCTGCAGCTGTTTTCTTTTTTTTTTTTGTTTTAAATGACATCAAAGTTCCCCACTGTTGGGGCTTACTGTTCCTACAGTGGGATTTGCCTAAGGGCAATGCATTAATTGAGAAAGCATGTGGCGACTTTCATTAAAATACTGATCAGTGCTGTGCCAATAATAACCAAGTCGAAGTCATCGCATTGTTTGAATAAATATTAATATTTTAAATTAAATTGTATATCTTAAATTGTTGCTTTTAAACACTAGATTAACTGAGCCTTAAACTAGTTCCATTTGTGCTAAAAGGCGCTTTCCAATTAGCTAAGATCTGGGCTTTGGTATAATAATAATTTCAAAAGCAATCAGATATTAGCGAAGGGCTAGAGAAGCCATTAACAAAATGCAGTAAATAATAGATTTTTTGCTGGTATTTCTGATCAAGTTGTTTATGAATCTCGAGGCGAAGGGGTAATTTTTTTTTGGAAGATCTCACTTTCCGAATAGGGGAGACCTATGACAAAATATCGGACTATATCGGAGAATGTGAATCGCTCTTTGGGGATGCAGAAAATATCGGATTATATCGGAGAATGTGAATCGCTTTTAGGGATGCAGAAAATATCGGACTATATCGGAGATGGAGAATGGGGATGCAGAAAATATCGGACTATATCGGGGAATGTAAATCCCTCTTTAGGGATGCAGAAAATATCGCTATATCCAAATTGCAGCGATACTATCTACGCTTTTTTAGCTTCCTGATTTAAAACGTACTTTTCTATATAATTTAGCTGCCATAGGAACTATCAGACTAAATTGGCATATTCTCGGCTATGTTACCTTTTTTTTTTTGGTTCATTTTAGGTTTGCCACGCGCTGCTGGGCTGCTCATTTGGAAAGGCGCCAAAGTTATTTTACCAGTCCCCAAACCGAAGGATATACGTAACCCCAACATCCCCGAAAAAAAGAAGAAGAAGGGGAAAAAACTGTCTAAAGTGCGACCAAATGACCTTTTTAATTCGTGGCCATGCACTTTTTCCCCAGTCTATATGTATCTCTTTCTCGCTCTCTGTGGAACGTCTTTCTCACAAGCCGCCATCCTTCCTCTGCCCCCCCCTCGTCTGGCATTTTCCGGGTCCTGGGTGTGAAATGAAATTTGCTGCTTTTGGGGCAGAAGGAAAGTTGCAAAGATTTTTTAAGCGTGTCGCATGTTTTTCCCCATTCCCTATTCTCATTTTCTTTTATTTTTCCACCTGTATGTTTATGTGTGTCTGTTTTTTTTTTTGTGTGTGTTTAAGAACTGGTTAAGGTTTATACTTAGTCCTCAAAAAAAAGTATGTTGATATTTAATAATATATATATATATAATAATATAAAAAGACATTTTTAGGGCTATATTTACAAAATAAAACTCACGAATAAGTGATTTTTTTAAAGGTAGAAACAAAGCCCGAGGTGCTGCAGAAAAAAGGCCTTAGTAATCGTGATCAGATCATAAAACAAAATAAATTATTTAGAATAGTTATAGGTCATAATAAAAAGTACGATTTATTGGTTTAATGTTAGATAAATACTAATATTATATATAAAATATTAATATTAATATATAATACAAGAAAAGCAATTAAGCTTTGTTCTTCAAGTGGTTTTTAAATAAGAAATGTGATAAATTACATTTTTCTTGCACAATAATTTCTGGTTTAAACTTAAGGTAAATTCTGAAAACTTTTACAAACATTCGTCTGGCTCTAGGCACAAAATACAAAAAAAAAGGACCCATAATGCGATGTAGCAAAATTCTTGGCAAATTTTGGCGCTCACCGTGTCTGCAAATGAAGTCTGTGCGGGTATGTTTGCGGGTGTGTGTTTCTGTTAAAATCAGCTTAGGCATTAGTGCTGGTCCAGCATACCGTCCCTCCCTCCCTTGCCCTCTGCGGACGACCATGGAACCCCCTGGCCGGGGGAGGGGTCGGGGGCTAAGGTCAAATCCATTTGACTCTCTGAGCAAATTGCATCGCCATACTTCAGCGGGCGACACCGTTCCGTTACACCTCACCGACCATCGCACACATGAGGGATGAGCCGTTATCGATACACATTATCGATATACTATATATAATCAGTACATTTCTTAATATAAATAATTAATAATAAATAATAATTAATAAAAATTATTACAATTAGATGAGAAGCATTATAAGTGAGTCGATTTTTATGATTATGATACCAAAACGAAAAATATCGACAATCGATAACAAGCAATTATATTGTTGAATAATTTTTAGACATACGAATTTTGTATTTTGTTAATTAAAAAATGTTATTTTAATTATGAGATAAAATCGTAAATGTCGATATATAATAATCGATATATAATGACTACAAATGTGAACAACATGTATTTTATAATCCAATAAAAATAGTTTAAATGATTATTGATCATAAAATCGATCGATTTATATCGAATATGAATATCGATAGCTCAAATAAGCGTAACTCTCTGTTTAATAATCAAGATATTGTGATTTAATAAGTGTACTATTAGTGTCATCTCTACTCCAAACACACACTGCTTTTTCTCCTCTCGTACACACACACACACACACACACACCTCACACACACGCAAATTAGTGCAAAGGAAACGATGAAGAAGAAGCAGCAGGAGGACGAAGGATGTGGAAAACTGCCAACGCTGCATTTAACAATTTTAATGGATTTTTTCCCTCTGCCTCGGAAATTGAATCTTTAAACTTGACCCGCAGCTGAAGATTTAACACTCACACACACACACACACACACATAATTATGGCGCCCATAATGGCTGAGTGGGCGTGGCAAGAGCCCTTTCACAAAAAATGTATATATATGTATATGTATGTATATATCCTCGCGAATTCCAGGTGGAAAATGGTTCAACTGTCGGCAGCTGCAGGAATTTCTGAATGCCGGAAAATGTGTAAGAAAAGTGAAGCAAAGAAAAGCTCCACATCCGTATATCTGACTTATCTGCAGTGCGGAAAATGGCAAAAAGAAAAAGGCGACTAAAGGATACTGAAAGGGATATAATGGCATTTTTAATATTGGTAAACGTGCAATATTATTTTCAAGAATTATTTAAGCCATCAGTCCTTTCATTAAGCAAAAACAGATATGTACTTTATGGAATATATCAGCTACCCGTTGAGATCGATATTTAAAGGCAAAAGAATTTATGCAAGTCTAGGCCTAAACCTTCGAAGGATTCCCTCCAATTTTGCCCAGTGCATCTATCTCTTTTATTGTCAACGACAAATGAAAATTCCACCTTGATGTTTTTGGCCCCAAAACCGTTGCTCCGACGCTTTCCTCACGTTTTCCTGCCATCACCCAAAGCGCCCCATGGCCTCGGTCGTATGTTGTTGTTTTTTTTTTCTTTTTGGGGGCGGAGGAGGGCGCTCTAATAAACAAATAAGTGGGCGTGGCAGACGCTCAATTAAGGCTATTAACGGTACTACGACACTGGGCGGGAAAATTCAGTAGGGGGGGCGGCAGGGCGAAAGCAAAACATTGGCAGCCATTTGGTTTTATGACTCTCTCTATAAAAATTCCTTAGTTGAAATTTATTTGCACCATTAGATGGCGCATTAAGGCGTTTCCCAGGCACCGCCCATCTCCGGCGCCATTCACCATCATCAGTTTGGCCCATGATGATTATGCGCTGCTCTTATGTTTTTATTGGTGGCCTCCATGGCATTCTTTTATATTTTCTTTACCCTCCAGCCCACCCCACTCCACCACGTTTAGGGAAATTCAATAAGTCGGCTAAACTTCCAGTTCCAGTTCTCGTTTGAGCCAATTTTGTTTTATTTACGAGCGATACAAGAGCGAATAAATTAGGCAGAAAAAAAAAATGCCGATACGAACCCAATAAGTGTATATATTTATATATATAGTATATAGACCTAGACCGGCTTAACCCATTTAAATGCTGGTCATTCGTCAAATTGGCCATAAAAACGCTTAAGAACTGACTGAAGGCGGGGCCGAAAAATAAAGGAAATTTGGTTTCTCAACGCTTTTCAATAGTTTCCTTCTTTTTCACAAACAAATTTCCAATGAAATGTTCTTATTAAAAATTGAAAATACTAAGAAAGAAAGCACCTTGAATCGATTCGAGGTCTTGAAGAATATAAAAAGACATAAAACTGGTGTCACAGTAATGGATTAAAAATGGTTAAGCCGAGGGACAAATTACTAAGTAAATATGCCCCTAATGGATGTGTCCTGTCCCAAAAGAATGCACACACACACTCACATGCGCACTCACACTCTGCGGTTTCCATTAGGATTCGGAGGATCTGGTCCTGAGTCTGGAGTTGAAGTCGGAAGACAGAAACATTCTTGCATTTAGCTTGGCTCGGTGCTTAACTGCAATGCAACTCGCTGTTTCTTACCCTCTAATTGCAGGGTATATTAGCTAAGTTAGATTGAAGAAAATTATAGAATTCTTGTTTGTTATTTCTCTTAGATTATTTGTGATGACAAAAATGTTGAAGCAAAAGGCAGATGTTGCCGCTTTAGTGTGACCCTCGCCACAGTGTAGTGTCATAACACCTTCAAGTGCTGCTTTGATGATTTATGTCATCATATTTTCGGAATATTATAAATTAAGTAAAGGATAGCTTGTATTCGGAAAACTCCCGCCTGGCTTTTCCGTTTGTTTTTGTTTTTGCGCGTCACACATACACACAAAATGCTGAATGGGCGAAAAAGGCGGAGGGGGGGCCATGTCTGGAATGTCTGCTTGTTCCTGCCACAAAAAAACACTCAAAGGCTGAAAAGCTTTTCGCTCACAAGTGGCAACCGGAAGTGTTGTGCGGCTCAAGAGCCTACTCAGCACGCACACTGGCGTACACCCCACACACACACACATATGCCACGCACTGAAGAAGCGGGCTAAAGGATCAGAGGTCCTGGACACGGTGTAGACATGTTGAAAGGTGGAAATTGAGGCAATTTACTTTTCACAAAAACAAGGCCCCATGCGACTTACACTTCCCCTAACCCACAGATTTCAATTAAATTCGCTAAAATAACGTTCCAAATATCAAAGAAATTGATTTGCTAAAACTCGGATACTTAATAAGCAAAAAAATTTATAATAATTACGGATCAAAGCAAAAAGGTCGAGAACTACAAAAGTTGTTTTTATTAAGCTGACAAGGCTCCTACATATATGTATAAATATGCTAATTTAATTTATTACGTCGAATTCCCTTCGATCCCTTAAAACGGATTTCTCTTAATTAAGCCAAAGGAAACCGTCACCGGCTAACATAAAGTTGCGACTTCCCTCCGCCGCCTTCACCTCGAAGTCCCGGGGAAAAAAAAGGAAAATATTTATGAAAATTACTTCGACAAAGTCGTCGCACAAATAAATAAAACGGCCGAAAACGTGGAGAGCCTGGGATGGCAAGTTCTTGGCCAAAAGCAGGCTGGCCAACCCAGCCTGGCCTGGCCTGGCCTGGCCTGGCAGCAGCAAACTAATCACAATAATCACGCTGAAATAAAATTAATAAAAATGCGTGGCCCGTTGGCACGGCAAGGAGCATTTAAGAACATAAATAAAAATTAGCAAAACCAACAACGAGGCAACGAAAGGCAAACAACAAGGACTCCAACT
>JAEIIG010033648.1:0-10937 GCA_018904695.1 Drosophila parvula
AATAATGCCGTTGTCTTCAACATGAGCTATTTCGCCAAGTTGCTGCTAGATGGTCCCCAGTCCCAGGAGGCTTTGTGGGGGTGCTGGGCAACGAACTACCTACGAAAGACTGCGTTGCTGTCTATCGGAAGCTGATGAAAGCTGCAGCTCGACAGGATCTGCGCAATGCTGGCTACCGCTCGCTGTACACGCTCAGCAGCGAGTAGGGCTTCCACCTGTGGTGCTTTGAGCTACCCTAGGCCAGGCCTACATCTCCCGACCCGATGGCCAGCTCGTCGCTAATGAGGGAAGTATCATCAAGGGAGGGAAGTACGAGGTGGATATCTTGGGCATGAGGTACCGTGCCGACTGCCACTTGTGCAGCCCATTCGATTGCACCGGCCAACGGGTTCTCGGTAACTATGCATCGGATTCCAAAGCCAATAAATAAAAATGTGACTGTGTATCTCGCTTCCAAGAAATCGTTTTCTTTTGGTTTGGTTCTTTGGGAATCTCCTCCTTCCACCAGGCAAGCCACTCGATGTGAAGTGGCGGCCATAAAGGGCCATAAATTGCTTTCGCCGCTGACAGAGGTTCGGAGAAAGGTCCGAGGAAAGGCAGACAGGCAGTCTGCTAGTCTCCGAGCCTGGGCATTCTGCGGTTTACGACTCAATTAATTTTACTATTCAACTATTGTGACATAATACCTCTTGGGTTTCTCCCAGGAATTTTTCGTCCACTTTCTAGACGTAATCCTAGAGCCCTGCCCAGACAAACTGTCGCATCTCAAGCGGTAATTATGTTCTTAAACGCGACTCTATTTAGTTGTGATCTTGAGGTAATACTTTCAGCTTAGATCTTATTAAAAAATATAGTCTTCCTAGGCCTCCATGGTCACCGTGGAGGCTGTATGGGAGGGACTATCAAAGTGCCCGGCCACCACCTCCTCCAGCGTCACATCAAACTTGAAGATGGGTCGCAGGTCATTCTTCAGGCGGCAAACCACGCCGGCAGAGGCTATGTTCCAGTTCCAGCAGATCATGGCACAGTTCAGGGCCTCCAGATCACCCTTCATGGAAACAACATTCTAACGCGAAAGAAAAGTCGATAATTTTTGGGAATTATTACTCAAATATAAGCTAATTACCATGGCAACTGTGTAGTCAATGGAGTTAATCTCCTCGCCTCTTATGACCACCAATTGAGTCTCTCCATTCTGTTGGTTGAGGAAGCGAACTACCTTCTCTTTAAGGTATTCAGCGGATGCATAGTCCAGCTTCTGTTTGACATCCACAAGACCCACCTCATGGCCATTGACCTTCTCCAACTTAATGTCCACCTGGGGTCGGGCACTGCTGTAGAGGATGTACACCATATTGGCCGCTATGCCACACAGAATGCCATATTCTAAGCTCCAGAACATGCAGGTGATCAGGGTTACAGTAAAGGGAAACAGGTCCTTCTCTGGAAAAAGTTGAAAAAGAGTTTTAAAATCAATAAATAAAAAATAATTCCACGCAAAGCTCACTCTTCGACAACCACATGTCCTTGATCTTGTGCAGCTCCACCAGGGATATCATGGCCGCTATAATGATGGACGCCAGGGTGCATTTGGGTATAAAGTAGAATGTTTGGGTGAGGAAAGCCAGAGCCATTAGCACCAGGGTGCCAGTCACTGCACCTCCAAGCGGTGTCTTTACTCCACTGGCATTATTCACCGCCGTGCGTGTAAAGGATCCGGTCACTGGCATGGACAGCACGAAGCTGCCCATGATGTTGCACATGCCCAGAGCCACCATTTCCTGCGAGGCATCCACAATCTTTCCCTTGGCTGTAAGCAGAGAATTTTTTATAGTTAAAAAGAGGAAGAAAGGAAAACCTGCAGAACCTACAAAATGCCTTCGAAATAGCCACGATTTCCAGGATGGAGATCAGCGGAATGGAGCCCAGAGAAGCGCCCACTGTGCTGATCATATCGCCAAAGGACACGTACTCCCCATCCACTGTGGTGCTGAACGGCGGTAGACGGAAAGGTGGGACTCCGGCTGTGATGTTGCCAGTCACCCGGAAGGGTTGATTACCATCTCTGCTGAGGATGTAGGCCAGGAAGGTGCCAAAGATCACAGCCAGGGCGTTGCGAGAGAGGCCCAGGTACTTCCAGAAGATGCGATTGCCCCACTTGATGTCCTTGACGAGCTATAATTAATTTATTGAGATTGTTTGGAGTTCTTTAAGTGAAAAGTGCTCTCTCAGAGAATCATGCGAAAGTGGAACCGAGAACAAGGTTAATTGGCTTCAATTGGTAAGGGAACGACCCATTATATGTAGGTATTAATTTGTGTTTTGAAACCCCTCTTACTGTCATGAGTAGCAGGAAGACGAGCGAAGAGATGCCCAGCAGGGCGTCCCAGATCCTTATAGAGCCCAAGTGCGTGAAGAAGTTCTCCCAGGCGGGCAGCAAGTCATTCGAAGGACCTGTTTAAGTGATAGATTCCATAAAGTAAATCGAACTGGGACTACTTTATCCTAACTTACTGGTCAAACCAACAATATTGTTAATCTGCGCACTCCCTATCGTGGTGGCCGCCGCCATGGTGAAGCCTGTGATCACAGGAATGGAGATGAAGCGCACCAGCACGCCCATGTTGAGCAAACCAAGCACAAGGACAATGCAGCCAGCCAGAAAGCACACGAGAACAGCATAGTCCGGACTGATGGTGGCATACTGGTTGACCATCAAGGCCATGATGGCAGTGGTGGCTTCACGAGGGACACGAGAGATTAGTACATTATATCCTTAAAAAAACAAAGTGTTCCCCTACCTATGGTGACATCCTTGCAGGAACCGAAAACGATGTAGGTGAAGCAGCCCATGAAGGCCGAGTACAGGCCATACTGCGGCTCCAGGCCAGCCACCACACCATAGGCAATGGCCTGAGGAATGGTGGTCAGGCCCACGGTGAAGCCAGCTATAAAGTCCTGCATGATATACTCAAGGCGGTAGCGAGGCAGCCAGCTAAGGATCGGGAACTTGCTGGTCACGGTCGATGGGCGACACAGCTTGCGGCCGCCATCCCTGATAAGCGAACCCAAGCTGGGCAGCTCCTCGCGGTAGAGATTATCTGTAGCGCCATAGAGGAAGCTTTGAATCAGTAGTGTTCACCAGCGATAACCCCTCCTTTTGTACAGCTAATCTTCCCTGGCAGCAGCTGGGTTTGGGCATATGGTGATCTGGTTTTTATTGACATTGGTCACCTTATCGGTCGGGAGCCGGTCCGTCGAATGGACTACCCCACGGAGATAAGCCCCCCTCCTTGAGATACTCTTTTATGAATTGGCACGTATTTGAAACGAGGCAGCCACTCCGATTACAGGCCCACTTTCTCGCCATAAATCGACAATCCACCATCCACACTGACCCTGAGAATGCGCAGCCGGAAAAACCCCAGCGACCAGTTACTCACCCTCGTCGGCCCTCATCGTGAGATGATGCGCTTGTTCCGCGTGCGGAAAACTAACTGAGAACGATCGGAGGTCGGGCGATCAATATACCGATAGCGAGAGCTTAGGCAACCACTCAGTGTGCCGCTCCAGACGCGACTGCGGCCGAGAACGGCGTCGGTAATGCTCGTGAGCGGTCTCTCGCTCGCTTGTGTTGGCCATATATGATTTACAAGAGCAGGTACGAGTGCCAGTACGAGTACCTGTTGTGACTTATCTTGTTAGCCTGGTTATATTCCCGCGATCAACAATTACAAAGATAACTTCAGCGTTTGCTCCGCGTCCAGACGGCCCTTTTAAATTAGCTACAACAAAGGCAATCTTAATACTAATATAATACTTTGTTCTTAAGGAAGTACGAAGCCTATGAAGACTCCCCCTCGCTGCACTGCCAAAGCTTGACGGCGAAGTCTTTCTGCAGCGCTCCGGTAGCTATCATATTCGCCTTGGGATGACAATCGGTGCACAGCACCTGGTCGCCTTTGGTGTCCGCTTTCTGAACCAGCTCATTGGTCAGCAGCTTCCAAATGCACAGCGATTCATCCTCACTGCCCGACACAATCCACATGCCGCCCGTAACGGAGAAGTTCGAGTTGATGCAGTAGCCCTCGTTCACATGGCCGCGGTAGGAGCGCCGGCATTTGGCCTTCTGGAAGTTCCAGAGATTCAGCGTGCTGTTTAGGGTGGAGGCCAGGACGTACTCGCCGTTTGGCGAGAACTTCACATAGCCGACCGGCGAGTGTTCGTCGTCGATTAGCGTCTTTAGCAGCGTCCCGGTAGCTGTGTCCCAAATGCGGATCAGTCCATCAAAACTACCAGTCACATAGAGACCGCCTTCACTATTGAAATCCAGCGTGGTAATGGGATCTTGGTGGGCGTGCATTACCTTGACGGTCCGACACGAGCGAATATCCCACAGGCGGATGGTTTCGTCGTAGCTGCAGGAGGCCAGCAGGTTCTCCGTAGGATGGAAGCGGCACGCAAAGACCCAGTATTTGTGCCCTACCATAGTCATCTGGCACTTACCGATGCGCTGATCCCACAGTCGGATGGTCTTGTCGTCGCTGCAGCTGGCCAACAGGTGCCCGTGCGACCACGCCACATCATTAATGCCTACCTTGTGCCCGCGCAGCGATTGCTGCAACTTGGCCGTGTTTACGTCCCACAGCTTCAGGAGACTGTCTGCCGAGCCGCTGGCCAGCTGCTCGCCATCCGGGCGGAACTTTAGGGACGTGATGGATAAATTGTGCCCGGAAAGGGAGTTCTTGACGGCGTATCCCGGGCTTACTGACTTCGGCGGGTCCGGCGGCAAAGGCACCTTGAATATATCATCATCGGAGAACGCATTGTCGAAGATTCCCTCAGCGGGAATTATGGCCTCTGCGCAGTCTACTTCCTCCCACTCAAATGGAATAGACATCTTAAAAGGCCTGGAGAGATTTACATACATATTTACATTTAGATATTTTCACTGAAGAGGGTAACTCACTATTCGTTCTGATATTTAAATTATTGCAATAATTTCAAGCGAGTAATTTTATGACGACGCTTCAGGAATGGCGCCTGAAATGGCGACTTGTCAAACACTTGTCAAGCTTTTTAGCTTTCCAACACTATTATAAAGCGTCCTGTTACCAGTGACAGGTTTGTGTATATTTATAACCTTAAAAACGTTCACACGCAGTCTATTTCCTTTGACTAGAAGGAAAGATACATCTGAAGAGGCCTTCCCAGGTATATATCGAGCATGCGATCTTAACTGAAGAAGAAAACTAACTTTTCCTTTTGGTAATTAAATGATTTCAAGCAAATTAATTTTATGAAGACTGTCATTGTGAAATACTTGTAAAGCTTATAGGCTATCCAACACTGTTAGCCTTAATTAACAAAGCACGTCGAGCAGTGACATTGTTTGTTATTTATAACATTAAAAAGCATACATATTTTGATGAGTCGGAAATAATATATTTAGTTTATAATTATATCTTCACGGAATTTACTTATGTATATGCAAGGTAAGTGCCCTGCCCTTATAATCCAGCTATATTTTAAGGGACTTCAAACAAATATATGTACATATGTATGTACATATGTACTGTATGTAGAACACAAAACTAAAGGCGCAATTAACATTCATTAAGAATTTTTATTACACTATTTACATAAATGATAATTATTTTGCTACTATTGCTCTTTCGCCAAATTGTTGGCGCAGACAGCCGGGTATAAAAAATTAGGCTGAGAGAGAGGCGAGCAAACAAGAGCAATTAATTTGCAATGGGTGTAAATATTTGGTGACAAGGCACAACCTGCTGTGCGGCGCGGCCCAGACTTGTTAACCAAACATTAAACATTGCCGCCAATATTTGTCACCTAATTATTTGTCGATTCTGCATAAACTTACACATGTACATGTGGTCAGAACCGGAGAAGGCGCAATAATAAAGTCAGTGAACTGGCTATTTGCATAATAATTTGGCAGCCGATATTGAGGAATGTATTTCATAATATTTATCTGCTTGACCACACCCTTAACTAGATATTTAGCAACTGTAACAAAACTAACAAAGAATATTATATTTTGCCTTATCACGTTTGGGGGCATTGAAGAGCTCTTTGTTCTTTGGGATAACGCCTCTTTTTCGGCTGCATGACTTAACGGAATTTCACTAACAATATAAGTAACTGCGGCTATCAAGGAGCACCCATTAGAGGATAGACCCACCATGTGGACAGCTCTGAAGTTAATCATCGTTTGGGGTACCATTTTAATCAGGGGCTTCTGTGGTTCCCCCGTGGAATTCATCATCCGAGCAGCAGAGGAATCTTCGCTCTCAGTATTGGTAATCCGCAATGACTACTGCCCAGAGTCCTGGTTAAGGGAAGTTTTTGGGAAACCCAGAATTCCAGTGGTTATTCAATCAGTTAAAGATGTTCACCCAATAGATCAGCAGTTCTCTCGACCTTTGCATGTTCTTTGCCTGAGTGGAGTTGAGCTGGAATTGGATCGACAACTACTGCAGAACCTGGCCACTTCACTGGAAGATTTCCCCCAGCATAAGATCGTGTTTTATGTAGCCACTAGGTCAGCGAATCGCACCAGAATGGACGCTCTTCTAAAAACCAGCTCTTACTTTCGACTCCCAAACATAGTTGGTCTCTTGGCTGCCGATGAGCAGCTCTACTTCTACAAATACCATCCATATCCTAGCTTCCGAACGAAGCAAATAACTTTACAATCTTGGCCCATCTTTGACCAGAACTTTCCTAACATGCAGGGTCATCCACTGATTGTGATGCCCGACCAGTGGCTGCCTCGTTCTATACTTTATATGGACCGACGCTCGGGTAAGCAGATCCTGGCCGGATCCGTGGGCCGCTTCATTCACGTCCTGGCCTGGAAACTGAACGCCACACTGCAGCTGGCTCAGGCAGTAACCCCCGGTCGATTCCTTCGTTCAAACGAGCTTCGGGAGCTGGGCAAAGAGATGGCCATTGATGTTCCGGCCAGCTTGTCGATGTTGGAGCGGGAAGGCCAGTTGCCGCGCACTAGTTATCCCCTAGAGCTGACCCACATTTGCCTGATGATACCAGTGGCCCAGGAGATTCCGCTGAAGGACATCTATTGGCACCTGAGTAGCGTTTCGAATATGCTCCTCGCCGTGACCGTTGTCTACGCCTTTGGCTTGGTTCTCAGCCTCCTTCGGCTGCTGAGAAGCGGAGATGTCCGCCTCGTGGACTTCCTGCTAAACGATAGGGCGTTGCGTGGGGTCCTGGGTCAGTCCTTCAGGCTGCCCTGGTCCAGGAGAGGCAGTTCTAGTCGATGGATCTACCTGATGCTGGGGATCGTTGGACTCAACGTAAGTAGCATCTTCGAGGCGGCTCTGGAGACCATGATGGCGCATCCGCCCCGCGAGTTTCAGGCGCTCAGCTTTGCTGATCTGCGACGGACTCAACTGCCGTTGGCGACCACGCCCGAGGACATAAACACAGTGGCAGACAGGCAACTCAACTTGCTGGTGGTCAATATCAGCGACTACAATCGCCTCAGGAGTGGGGGAAACGCCAGCAGTGCCTACTTCGCCTCCCGACTGCACTGGACGCTGTTCAGTGAACAGCAGAAGCGGTTCAGCAGGCAGTTGTTCCTCTACTCCATGGGCGCCTGCCTTTGGTCGCTGGCCCTACTCTCGTTCCAGTGGCCGCAGAGCTCCTGGTTCGCCGAGCCCGTCAGCAAGCTGATCCTGGAGATACGGGCCAATGGGCTGTACCAGTTCTGGGTGGGAATGCACCACTACGATATGACGGAGGCGGGCTTGGCCGGCCTCGATGATCCCAGTCTCAGGGAGGACGGGAAGGAGTCTGCGGCCCTGCGACTGGATGATCTGCAATGGGTGTGGCTGGCCTACGGAGTGCTCCTGACTATTTCGTCGCTAATCTTCCTGCTGGAAGTGTGCTGGCGAAGACTTTGTTGTATGATTCACACATTTTTTCGATAATTCCACGAATTTTTCAACAATTATGGAACAATTTAACACACTAACACTTTAACGATTTAAAATTAAAATTATGTAGACTATTCGTCATCATCGATGATCTCGATGGGTGACTTTGACTCCTCGAATTCATCATCCTCACTCTCCATGTCACTCCTGGGATTCTTAAGTTCCTCAATTTCATCCTTGAGGTCTTCGATTTGCTCCTCGTAGCGACGCTTCTGAGAGTTAAGCTGTGGACGATCGGCGATTAATATTTGACTGGCAACAACTGATAACTCAATAATGAAACTCACCTTGAACTCCGCTTCCCGCTGCGCAATCAGCAGCTTCTTCTCGCACTCCTCCTCGTGCTGCTTCTTGTTGTTTTGGATTATCTCCAGGTACGTATCGGTGAGCTCCTTGCGCAGCTTCTCCTCCAGCAACTGCATCTGCAGCACATGATCGTACCTGAGGCGCTCAATCTCCAGCTGCAGGGTCACGTTCTCCTCCTCCAGCTCCTTGGTATACTCGCCACCATTCTCGTCGGATGCAATTTTCGAGAACTCCATGAAGCCCGCGTAGCTAATCCGATGCTGCTTGATCACGGGCTCCTTAAACACAATGTTCTTCGCAATCGAGGCGAAGTTCAGTACAATCAGGTTCTCCTCGTAGTACTTGTCCACGGGAGTGACCGTGACGATCATGGCCAGCTTCTCTTTGCCCACCAGGGACGCCTGCAGGAGCATCGTTAGCTTGGAGTCTCGGTATGGAATGACGTCGCCATTTTTCTTCTTCAGGGCCGTGCTCGCCGCATCCAGACAACGGCCCAGTACCATTAACGACGTGTTAATGTTTTTGGCCTCCTTGAGCCGCAGGCCGGTGGTGCCGGTGTTATTCAATCTCTCGGAACCTGCCAGATCGCAGAACTTGTAGGAGCTCTGGGTGGTGATGCCCGACCGGTTGTATTTCAGTATGTCCACGGTGAAGACGCAGTGCGAGCGGCTAGAGTTGGCGTTCACCGAGGTGGAAGCGTAGGTTGAGCGCTGCTGGCCCAGCCGCAGCAGGCGCAGCGCCTCCTCGCTGCTCTTCACGAAGACACTAGTCAGCCCCTTGACGAACACCTGACCTTTATTGCACACGACCTTCAGGTTTTTGCGCGGGATCTCACCCATCTTGGCTTGTTTTGGGGGAATAGCCAACAGGTCGTGCACCAGTTCGTTGTAGATTTCTACGAAGGATACCCAGATCAGGACAGACTCGTCTCCGGAGGACTTCGTCTCGAACGTGTGGTCCTCGTTGATCGCCTGCTTTAGTCGCTGGTAGGAAGCCTTCATGTCAGGACACAGATCCAGCAACTTTTTACGTATCTGTAGCTCCTTGAGGGAGGCGTCGTCCTGCAGGAAGACAATGCAGCCGTTGATCAGCTTTAGCTTGGGCGAGAGGTACACAGAATCCTTGTATATGGAAAATATGTTTTCAAGGGCGCGGGGTATGATGCCAGCGCTCACATCGTCGCCTGTGGAAGGGTTTGCGTTAGCAATGGGACAAGGAAAACTGTTTACAGGACACTTACCGAGCAGGGTGTAGGTTTTTCCAGAGCCCGAGGTGCCGTAGGTCATGATGGTCACGCACTCTTCCTCGCAGATCCTGGGGCCCACACACATGTCGTATACGTCGCGCTGGTCCACGTAGCTATCGAAGATGGAGGTGAAGGCAAAATGCTTTTCCATGCGGTTCACATTATTGCTGGTCGAATCCACCTTGTAGCTGGTGATAAGCACGTTCCCATCGTTAGATATCGTATACGCCGTGGAGGATTCACCCACGGGACGCAGACGCAAGAAGACCTGCGGCCCCGTCTCCAGGCTCGTACTCTCTGCAGTGCTCGTGGCGGAGGACGCGGCATCAACTCCACTCGCTGTGCACTCCGATTCTGTTTCCGAGCCATCGGAAAAGCTTTCGTCCTCCTCCGACTCCTGGATGTGTTCGAACAGGCGGATCTGTTTTTCGGGCCGTGGCCGGCAGCGACGATCAATGGAAGGTTCGCGGGCCACCAGAAAGGAGCGCATCTCACGCTTGCGCATCTCGGGCTTGATTTCTGTTTCCATGCTGTACCGTACTCTGGTAATAAAGGACTCAATAGTGTTGTGCTTCCTTTCGCGCGAATTTTCAGACGCCTTACGAGGGCTGGCAAGTGTTATGAGAACTAAAACCAGGGATGCAGTGTTCTCGATAGGATCTATCAAAAGGCAGACACCTATCGATTGAATTAATCGATATCGGTGGGTCTTATTGAAGTTCAAAATGACAGTTTATCTTCGGAATATGTTACCACACGAAATTATGTCGAAAAACAAGAATAAAATATCATCATTGACGTACGCCTCAAAACCAAAACCAAAACTGATTGAATTTTGTTCAGGATTTCTTTCTTGATGTTTTATAAAAAGGGAATACAAAGTAGTTATATTCAAACATCGATGTTACCACTTAAGGCGAGACGGTACTTTAAAATCTACATTTTGGTTACATCGTATTAAGGTTTTTTAATTTATTCTGTATTTTTTTCTTTATTTACATATATGTATGTATGTAAGTTTTATATTTGATTAATTTTAAAGAGAAACAGAATTTTCAGTGCATGGAACCCAACCCTCTTATTAAAATGGGGTCCAAACGAGAACTCCCTCTAAAACTGTTTCACTTATGGAATAGCTTCAATGACGTATACATACCAAATATATTGTTCGTGAATTTTTCCAGGTCATGCCACCAAAGCAAACATACATTCCATATATTATATATTCACTGTTTGTAATATGCATATCTCAAAATATGTAATCTTTGTTAGTTTTGTTACAGTTGCTAAATAGTTTGTTAATGCTGTGTGTTTTTGTGTTCTTGTTACATTCGAGTTGATTTAAAATTATTTGTCCATTGTTTCCTGCTGCAAATAAATATTACAAAATAGGTAGTACAAAT
>JAEIIG010033652.1:0-27236 GCA_018904695.1 Drosophila parvula
TGATTAAAAATACAAGATACAAAAGTACTAAGTACTTGTACCGATATCTACTGTATATATTTAATAAAGCAAGAACCAGTAAAAGTTCTGTAAAGGTAAATCGTGTATGAACGACTTTTATAAACCTGGATTTCCTTTTCTCCCAAATCTCAAAGTTATGCACATATTGTTGTTCAGTTCGTATGGCAACTATAATACATGTTTTGTTTATATCTGATCAGATTTGTTATTGACTTGAAAATGTAAATATCGCCCTTTCTATTTGTGAAAGGTGCAATATTTTGACAGATTCCAACAGGATATATATAGTTGTCACAAGAAGCAGTTTGTTCGATCAGCGGAATGATGTAGCAAGTGTTATGCAGCATGGTAGTGGTTAATCATGTCGATGGGAACGGGGGGAACTCACCTATCCACAACCATTGCCGCGAACTTCCAATCGCTAATCAATTCCGCTTCGTCGTCAGCTTTGCGCATGCGCGCCGTAATAAATTGCAATTCTTTGAGAATTAAGTGAAGATCTTTGTGATTGCAGCCGATGGCCGTGTGGTGCTCCTCCACCGTTGTGGGCCGGCCAAAGCTACTGCATTGGGTGCATGGAATAGCGGGGAACAGGGAACATGGGTTACTCCGATTGTTACCAACGGAAAGGCGGGATAAAGGGAGTACGGAACACTTACGCCGACGAACCGATGGCCGTCTGGGAGCCCGATATTGTGTGCCGAAAGTCATCGTCGATGTCGAGGACATTGGCTAGCAGGGACTTGGAGGAGCGCTCCTTCAGCTCCAGCTCCTTCATGCGATTGCTTAGTAGTATTGTTTTGCGTGTGATCTTGCGGCCGGGTCGACCCATCCGCAAGATCCAGGGCAGCCATTGTAGGAAAACGGATTTGATCTGGAGGGAGAACCGATCACAAAAATCAGGAGGGGGCTTCAACAGATGCCTTTAGCTGTTGCTGAGACTCACCCACGGTGGCATCTCGTGGATGTCCGCTGTACGATGATGGTAGTTGAGCACCACTACTGTCAACACCACCGACGATGCGACCATGAACATGATGCAGTTGAAGTAGGTGCCTGGATTGGTACGGCGGGATTCGGGGTTCGGGTATTCAAGTTTGGTTTTTGTGGGGCGAACAGAGAGAGCAGAGAAAAATCGGATATTAGAGTGGTGCTCGGGGGACCGCAGTCTAATCGAAACACTAAGAACGAAAGCTTGAAATCATAATTTACAAAAATCGTACAACATTACTTTAGTTTAGCTTCATTTCATGAAAGACTTTTGGTTAGCGTTACGGTTAGAGAAAGTAGCGTGATCAACTTTACTGTGTGATTACAATGCTGTGACTACGTTACTTCACTCAACGTTACGGATGCTGTTACGTCTACCGAAAGCCACTACTTTTGATGGTTTATTTTATTCGAAAGCCTTAGGTTTCATTCTCCGACATGCAGTTTAATGTCGACTGTTCTTTAATTTGGTTTCATGCAACGGGGTTCGAATATAACATTTTTGGATACGCAAATCGGGCGAAAGGACAGTCAAGTGGAGGATGTCGCTTGATATGGGGATTTTCGTTAAAATGGATCTCAGTTGTATTATTGTAATATTACATTTTCCTTTAAAGTTATAAGACAAGGTATTTAAGATAATATGTATTCTAAAATGTATGAAAAAGTTAATCATTTTGTATGACCTTGTCTGTAGAAAATGTATTAGAAAGACTGATGTATTTGCGACGTTATAAATTACATTAATGTATATTAAATAATACAACATTTTATATACTAGTGGAGGAAACTGTGGGCTTATAGTTAAATATATTTTTAATAATGTCAAATAATGATATTACTATATACGAGTATATAAATACTCGTATTCGTAGTATGTTCGACGGAATAGAACTCTAAATGTCTGCAAGTATGGCAATTTTTCATATTTAAAATAAATATAGTAAATGCCAGAAAATAAAATTCACAAAATAGGTTCTTAGCGCTAAATGAATATAGAAATTTAATATATTTGAAAGCAAATTTATTAGAAAAGATCAAGTAAATACTGAAATTGAATATATTTTATAGTTAACTTATTAAAAGTCCATTTCAGACACCTGTCTTCGTGACTGTCCTTAGCCTTCATCTACTCTAAAAAAATTCTAAGAGCAAGCAATGTTTGGGTGTGGGTTCTGAGGCAATGGGGTTAGTAATTTTCATGTTTATCTAGAGTTTGTATGCTGGGAATCGATATTATATTTGCTCCGTGTACGGATTATGTGTTTTGCCATTGATTTAGCGCTTCTGCTATTTACTGTATGCTCTCTGAATATTTAATGCTTGATGTTTAAGAATCGATTAATTAGTTCATTGTTTCGAGTCGGCTTTTGATACTTGGGCTTGGGTGTGGGTGTGGGTGTGGGTGTGTGTGTTGGCTAATAGCATTACCTAAAGCGAAGATTTAAATAATATGTACATTTCATTTCCGGAATTTACGGAAATAATCGGGTTAAGAGTCGAGTGTGGCTATCGTGTTAGTTGGAGAGATTGTCTCAGAGTCAAAGAGAGAGGTTCAGCCAAAGTCTAAAGAAGCAGAGGTTGTTTCGGTGGGGTTGGGGTTAGTTTGGGTATCGGGTTGGTTCCAAAGATACTGTTTGGTACATTATCCATCCGTGTTTATCCAGTTTGGAGTTGGATCATGCTCTGCATCGCTTAACATTCGTTTACCTACTTTAGTCGCTCTAGTTTTGGTTTTTTTTTACAAGATTCACTTTGATTTTTATCGCAAACTTTCGTTAGGTCTAAAGAGTACTTTGTACAATCGTTTTTTGGTTTTGATTTTGAGTTTAAGTTTGATTTTCATTTTGATATTCATTTTATTAGATTTATCAGCTAAAAGAGAGAAAAGTTTTTGGTTGTTTTAAGGCTCTAAGAATTTAAAATTTAGTTTGTTTGGTTGTTTTGTTGATTGTTGATCGAAATCGATAAATGATAAACGCAAGGTTACAAACGATTGGAGTTGTACGAATACCTAAGAGCGGTACAGCCTCGCTGGTCTTGGTAATGACATTGCCGACCAGCAGTGAGAAAACTGTTTGCGACAGTAGTATAGTGACACCTGCAAAATATTTGGTCAAATTTGTTGGTCAGATCTCGTGTGTATATTTTTTTCTAGGCATTATATGGTTCTCGCCGAGCGCCAATAGTCGTTCGTCCGGATTTCCGTCCAAGTGTCTTCGTTTCGGATTCAGGTTGAGATTGAGATTGAGATAGGGGAGTAGAGGGATGGGGCAAAAGCTTCGGGGGATTTAGACTAAATGATATTTTTTGGCTGAACCTTCTCGCAGAGAACACAACTCTACACAACATGGCGGCGACGGCCCACTAGACCGGGCATCGAGCATAGATTATTTAAGTTTTAGTTTAGTTTAAGCATAGTTCATTCGTTGTTTGTTGGTGGGGAGAGAGTGCATTCCATGTGGACAGTGGACAGAGGACAGTGGACAGTATCTGTTATCTGTAAGCAAAACGAATTCGCGACCCATTTCAACAAACAAACTAAGTAAGCGGATCTCAACGAAATGATATTTTTGCAAAATACCAGACATAAGCAATCGATCGATCAGTATTTCAAATGTAATTATTTAGTTTTATTTTTTATCGGTTTAGTTCACAGTTTGAGTTCTCAAAAAGGTTCTCAAGCAAAAAATATCATTCCGAGAAATATGTATGGGTCAATACAGTGGTATATCGAAGGTGAGTTCGAGGGGAGTATGGGGGTTTTGGGGTGGCTTAGTGGGTGGGTGGCACAGACAATAGCTAAGAAAGTTAAAGTAGCGTGTGTGGAGTGGATTCTTGTGGGTGGTTTTTTGGTCGTGACGGTCATGACTGAGCGTTTCCTGTGTGACGGGTGAGCGAGCGATAACGATAACGATAACGAGAACGAGCTTCAAGATGGTGACAATACTCATGGACAAACCGAAGGTGAAAAATATATTGTTATATCGTGGTGGTGGTGGTGGTGGTGGTGGTGGTGGTGAAACGATGCAAATTCGATAGTCGATAATCGAGAATCTAGTGATGAGTGAGTGAGTTTGGGTGGTGAGCGTGACAGTGATATCGATATAGTGAGAGTGAGAGTGAGAGAACCAAATCAAACACAAATCAAAGCAGTTAGCAAAAAAGTCAAATCATACAATACAAGACAAAAAACTTCTTTCTTTCTTTTCTTTTTCATTTTTACTTTCATTTTCTTTGATTTCTTTCTTTCTTGCGGTTTGGAGTGTCTGTGAGGACGACCTCCATTAGCATATTGTATCTGCACTAGATGATGTTCTTTCATGTGCGGTTTTCGTTTTCACATTTCACAAGTATTATCCCAAACTCACTTGTATTGAAATCTGTCTCATAAGTATCTTTTGTAATTACGTATGGGTTGAAATTGAGGGAGTGGCGGTTTGAACGAACGAACGAAGCGAAAGGAGTACAAGCAAGGTGTACTGCAATACATAACAGTTATCATATATTTCGGATATTCACATACATATTATGTATACATAAAATGGTATATATATTTGGTTTGAATAATTACAGAAGGAACTGCTCAAGGCAGGGCTCTGATGCAATAGATGGAATTTCAATTTGAAGGCGGAATTTTGAAGGATATTTATTCATTCGTTCGGATTCAGTTCGAATGGAAGCAAAGTTTGTGCTCTATTGCAACATCAACGCCGCGCCGATTCAGTTCTGGGAATATTGGAGTGTTATATATTATATATTGAAGGGAATTGAGCGATCATCGTTTATCGACGAGGCTCAGTGGGAAAAATTGAAGAGAAAGCGGAAACGGAAGTGGAGGAAGTATAGATCGGAAGTACATATAGATAACGATAGCATTTAAAAAATTCCCTAACTTGTGTTGAGTTGCTGGCTAGCTCTGGGGATTGGTTGATTGTTGATCTGAATTTACTTGAATAAGAAGCGAACCAAAAAGAGATTGTTGATTTTTCAAAATGAACATAGAAGGCGATAGGCAGATAGTGATAGAGATACGATAGGAGAGAGAGAGAGAGAGAGAGAGAGAGAGATAGAGGCAACAGAAGATAGTATGATCAACTAAGAACTGCTTCGATATATATTGATATATATTTTGTATTTGATATCGTAACTTCATAACGAGTTAAGAAGATAGGGCGGGACAGAGAGAACGAGTTGGAGTTAGAATTGATTTGGTTTAGTTTGGTTTTTGTTTTAGTTAAGTTAAGTTAGTAAGTACTTAAGCAAAGTTGTTGTAATTAGTAAACATAGTACGACGTACACAAATAACATTTATGTTAAACAACTTTTGTCACTTTAGATATTTTGGATATTGTTTGACTTGGTTGGTTAGACTAATACTTTATTTAAGTTTAAGTTCGGTTTGGTTTCTTTTTGGTTTTTGGCTTTGGTTTGTCGGGGGATTATATATGCGAACAATTTAGCAATGTGTGTGAGTAATATAATCGTAATAGATATGTATATATATAGATAACAACAATAACAATAATATTCATGAATATATAGATGTAGATACATAGATATGTATATATACTGCTATATATACATATATATTTTCAAGGCGTGTACGTATATGTAAATCATATTAAGTAGTTTTGTTAATTATTCGTTTGGTTTTTTGTTTTTTTTTTTGACAAATTTGAATATATATTTGCATTTGGTAAGTATGTTTTAAATGCAATCGCTACCTAACAAGGGGATTGCATCAGATACTTGGGGCAATGTCTCAGCTACAAGGTTGAGAAACACTGTGAGCGATAGAAGAATTGTAACTCCTGAAACAAAAGAATTTCGTTTTCGTTTTGAAAAATACAATAACAACCACACAAAAACAAATGACACAATCAAAATGGAAATCATAAAGCGTACGTTTATGTATGTATCGGTAGTATATCGGTATCTGTGTGTTATCGCGTGTAATCGTGAGTAATTGTGTGTTATCTTGTGTTATCGTGAGTAAGCGTGTATTATCGTGTGTAATCGTGGATATATCGAGGACTTCAGAGAGGTATGTAGGTTCAGTAGTTGGACGGTTTTGGTTCTGTATCTTTGTATCTGTTCGGGGTTCGGTTTTCCGTAGCGCCTTTCGGCGCCGACCAGGTTGGAAGCTGGATACTGGACACTGGATATGTTCTTCGGCTATTTAGTATTACAATTTATCGGTTTCTTTGATCTTGATCTCTGAATGAAGTGTGAATGAGTATATGCCTGAGTATATGCTGCGAACTCAAAAGTCCAACTGGAAAGTGGGGTTGGGGGTTCAAAAGTATATTTATATAAAGAAATCAGGGGACGCTCTCGACAAGTTGACCCCCTGAAATGCTGTGACGTTAAATCTCTGAAAGTATCCCCCTTTATGGCGCTTAGAACCTGGACAGAATGGGCACAAAAATGTTCACAATATCTCAGGGTATTAATTTTTGTTTTTGCAAAGCACAAAAAATATCTCAACTTTTCGAGAGCTCAGCGGTTGAGGGCGTGGGGCGGGTGAAGAAGGTAGGACGGCAGGGGCCAGGAGGTAGGGAGCAGGTCGCATCCTTCCAACTTTGACCCATTAGTAAAGCGAAGGGCGGACAGGAAAAACTTTGAAAGTAGCGCAAGTTTTTCTCGCTCTGAGAATATTTGTAAATTGAACTGGAAGTCGACTGAAGACGCGCGCGCCCCACACTTGCGCTACGTGTTGCCAATTTGCCACGCCCACATGCCCGCCTCATTTAATTTGCTACGTGCCACAAGGGCGAAAGAGAAGGACGAGGCTAAACGGACATTATGAGGGGAAATTCGCAGCATGCAAATATCATTTGTCAAGTCTTCTCAGGGGGACTGCTGTTTTGGAGGTGAAGGGGGAAATGTTACGGATTCGGTTACGGAACGGGTAAATATCTAGATATACATGACATAATATGAACGCATGATGGGCTCGACATCATGAACGATACGATATTATGTGGAGTTGCAACTCTACCATCTGATCAAATGGATCTGCATAAATGCAAGTTCAAATGTTGCTTCGATTTTTGGGTTTTTCTTTTTTTTTTTTTGTTTTAATGGTTTATTGTTTAGGCTTAGATTCGTTTAGCGCTATATATATGGTTCTATAAATGGTTCGAGAGGAAGATTCGGTTATTTAGATGCCAGGAGTTTACGGGTTGCAAATGGTTCTGATTTTGCGGCTTGCAGTTTAAATATATAGATACATTTCCAGGTTTGAGCGGAAGGAGCTAGATAAGTTCAGTGTTTGTTAGAGGTTGGTAATTGGTTGTTTGGTAGTTGGTAGTTGGTGTGAGAATTCGGTTCGAGTTTCTTGCGAGTAGGTAGGTGCAAGTTCAAATAGTTCTTGCCGGAGCGAGAAAGAAGAAATAGTAGCTATTGTTTTTGGATATATTGGCAAACTGTATTATATACTGATAGAGTAGAGAGAGCGAGAGAAAGAGTTGGTTAATATAGCGAGAGAAAGTGTTGTTAAGCTGTTGGACTCCTTTCGGTTTTTCAGTCCCAAAATGATTCTGTTTTTTAATTGGGATTATATTCATGCGCTCGTGTGGCGGCGTTCGACAAAAGTTCTGGTTGTTCTTTTTCGTGGTGGTTTCGGTGGTGTTGTTCTTGTTTGGGGTTCCGTGGTTGGGTTCGGTGGTACGGTGTACTTACGTCTGTTCGGCGTGTTGTCTATTTACAGTGTTCGGTTTTCTGTGGGTGATCGGTGGTGGTAGTGGTGGTGTCGAAATATATATAGTCATATATGGTTAATATAGAGATGCTTAGTTGCCTAGGCGGGCTTCATTTGTACAGCTCAAGCGATACAAACTGGTTGTTCAAGCTATACCTACCGCGAGGCCTCTACTTAAACGGGTTTATCGTGTGCTCAAGGTGCTCAGATAAGGTAATACTCCCGGTAATGTTCCCTGTAGGCTCCTACGCTAGCTCTAATCCAAGTATCAAAGTGTCGTATACAAACCTCTACGATGGCTAACTATATGCATTGAAACAAGTTACAGGCTAGGTAATTACTCTCTACAGCATTCTGTGGTCTCTAGTGGTGGTGGAGACATTCGATTTGGCCGCAAAAGAGTGGGAATATCTTTCCAAGGACCTGCATCTCAAATGCGGCCCAATCACAGTAGTCCTCCCACCATTTTGCCTCTTGTTCTATTTATGGTTTGTGAAAACACAAAAAAAAAAAAGAAAACTGAAAAAACTGGTTAACTCAGCTTTCTGTAAGTTAGTTTGTTTTTGTTTCTGGTTTGCTGTTTCTTTTTGGCTTTGGTTTTCCTTGCTCCTGTTTCATTTTTCTCTCTCTTTTTTTTTGGTAGCGAAAAAAGGTGGTTCGTTGGATTTTTTATGGTTTCTCTTTTTAGATATTTTCGTGTATATATATACAGTTGTGGCTAGATTTAAAATACATTTTCTTTAATTGCATTTCTGTCTACGTTTTTGATGCGGTTTTTTTTTTTTTTTGGAAATGCTGCTATGCTTTTATAGTTGGGATGATTAGAGGCAGTCGGGGGCGGGAATGAGCGAGGGGGCTTGGACTCGTCCCAGCGTGATTATGAGAGGGCGGCGCACACTAAGGACAAGCTTATTTACAGGATGATCGGGTTACCATCTTGGTTAGTTTTTAGAACACAGGGTTTTTTTTGTTTTGTTTTTTTTTTTTAGTGGGGTTTACAGCAGGCTAAGAAACGGAACTGAAGGGAAACGATACGATCGATAAACAAAGGGGGGGTAGGGATCAGCTAGAGGCACACGTAGATAAGCAAACGAATCCAACAAACAAACAATCGAACAAACGAAGCAACAACGAAACGACAAAAATTAACTGAGGCACCGATTATACGGTTGTAGTAGGAGACACGGCTTTATTATTGGGCAAACACAGCAAAATCGAAACGAAAAACTCTCGTACGAGTACGTATTGTGTTTTGTACTTTGTGGCTGTAATTGTGATTGTGGCTGTGACTTGATTGGTAACTGAGTAGCTGAGTAACTGAGTGGGTGTGTGTGTGTGTTAGTGTTTGTCGAGTGGCCAAATACCAATTATGTCAGAGCTATCGGGGACCCTGGCCAAATGAAATATATGTTATATTCGGTGGTTTAGCAAGAGGAAAGTAGAAAAGACTGGCAAGACTGGCATGAGCTAAGAGGTTAAGATTAGGTTAGTGGAAAAACGAGAGAAAAGATTGAGGGGATAGAGAATAAGAGCTCCTTGAGTACTTTACATGGTACTGTGGGCAGTACTGTTTACTGGGTTAAGGAGCTCTACGAGCTGAGGCCCTGTGGTTCAGTGTGGTGGTTCAGTGGTTCAGTGGTTCAGTGGTTGGTGGTGTGTTCTAGTTCGGGTTTACATATAAGTAGTACGTGTGTGGCTAGACTATCCAACATCCAGTTAGTTGCTCGGTGGAGTCCAGAGATTACAGAGAGATATAGATAGATCTAGTGGCAAACATACGGAGAGTTACGAGTTATTGATCATTCCTCATTCGTGTGTGACAAAAGTGTGTGTTCGGTTTGGGTTTGGTAGTGTGAAACTACACAAGTGTTGAGAGCTAAGTTAATTGGTATTCGTTTCAGTTTCTGATCGGTTTTTATTGGTTAGTATTCGTGGCTTGGTTTGGTTTTGTTTCGGTATTGGTATTGGTTTCGGTTTCGGTTTTTCTTTTTTTGGTTTTGTTTTCTCAGTTCATTGCACTACTGTAGCAAAACTAATGATTAACTAAAAACAGCATTAGCACAGCACGACTTTCTGTTTTTTTTTCTTTTTTTTTTTCACTGTTAGTAGTGATGGACAGCTTCGGTCCATTTGAAGCTATATAGCTTAGCTTATATTGGTTAGATTAGCGTGTTTTTTGGTGTGTACCTATAAGAGGAACAGCGTCCGACGTTGTCGGCATGGACTCGGCGACAAGGTTTAGAAATACTGTTAATGATAGTAGTATAGTTACGCCTGCAACAAGAGATACAATAAATATAAAACGCAATTTAAATCAAAGTCGAACGCAAAACACATCGGAAAACTGAAAGATCAAGTTTACATAATAAGTTTATATTATTATTAATTAAGGAAACGTTTACACATTGTTTACTCATCGGCTTTAGGTATTTTTATTGACTCCTTTATGGGGATATTGGATTGGTTCATGGAGTTTATTAGGGGAATTATTATTTCATCTTATTGAGCGGGACAGCTGGGACTTTGAGACTTTAAGAAGAGCGTTGTCCTTTTTGGCTTACTAGGGGAATTTTCATTATAAAATACTTATTTAATTGTTGTAGTAATTAAAAAAAAAGGACAACACTCGTTGAATTATTGGATTAAAGTAGTTTTACTTTAGTTTTCAACTGAACAGAGAACATGCATAGACTGACTATCGTTAAAAGCAGCGTTGAATATGTCGATTTTAAGGGAAATTTAGATTTATATTCTTTTGGGGATTTGAGCTTAAACTCTTTATAGATAAATCCAGCTAAGCCTCATTTCGCTACCCTCGCTGCTTGACCTCACCAGATTTGATAACTCGATAACTTGATAACTCGATAGCCTGCCGGAACCTAACTAACACTAACTCAGACAGCTATGCATAAGGGGGAGAATCACCGCTGAAAAAACTCACAAAATTCATTTAAACATTTGAATAAATACAGTTCATAGATCGCTTGTATTTTATTGTGGTATGTTATGTGTCTCTGGATCAGGGGATAGTCTCGGCTGGCATACTCACCCAGGGTCAGCTTCTCGCCCGAGTCCGGCGGCAGGGTGAAGCCCAAGAGGGCCATCGATGAGATTAGCACGCATGGCACGATTAAATTGAAAAAATAATATAATGTACGGCGGCGAATTTGTATAGTAAAGGTGATATCGACATATGGTTCTGGGCAGCAGGCGTAGACTATCGTATTCTTCTTTCCCGGCATTGCTGAACGATAGAAGTCAGAGATTAGTGAGCATCGGGCATGGGTATTATCGGTTCGAGACAGAGGCACAAACATAGACGCATGTACAGATACACAAGGACACACATATGTACAACAGATATATACAGATCTATTGGGATCGATATCGATCGAGATCATCTAGGTATGTACAATAATCGTATAACTAGATCAAAGAAATCAAGAGCAAAGCAAATCAAAAGGGTCTATGAAGCAATTTTAGTCGGTTTCGCAAGCATTGTGATAAATCATAAATATTTTGTATCGATTGTTTTTTTTTTGGGTGTCTTGAGGTTATGCTGATTACACATTTACAAATGACAACGATCAAACGAAATAACAGTTAGAGAAATAAGCGTAATGAGGTTTGTTTACTAACCAAGCAAGTACCACTCGCCATTTGTTATGAAATCGGAAAGATCCCCTCCATCTTCGGAATTCAAAACCAAATCCAACTGATTTTTAAACGATATTTTGTATTGTTCATGGGTTCATAGAGAATCGAAATCGATTTACAATTGGCAAATCAATTTTTACATATTTTTTATATATTTTTTTTTTGGTGGTTGGTCATTGAGTTTTGAGTTTTGAGTATTCGTTTTTTTTTTTTTTAATTGGAGAAAGAGAACATTTAAGATTTTAGTTTGTGGTTGAAGTTTTATGTTTTTTTTTTAGAGATTTTACAATAAGCCACATTGAAACAACATTTATGTACAGATATAGCATGTGTTCGAGGTGTACGAAAGAGAGAGAGAGAGATAGAGAGCGAGCAAAATATATAGAGTTTTTCTTTTCTTCTCATTTGTCTTGAGATTTCGATTTGTAAATATATTTTGTGGGTGCAAAATACGTGGGAAATAAAAGCGCTGTAAATTATAGTTGTACTCAAAACATCCTTCAATATATTTGGTTTTTGTATAATATATATATATATTTTTGTTGACTTTCATTAAGAGTCTTTACGTCGTCCAAAAAAATATTCGCCTGTTGCTGATTTATTTTGGGCGTGGTTTTTTATTCTTATTTGCCTGCTACCATGCAAAATAGTTGAAACTTCAGAAGAATTCTAGAATTTCCACACATGATTCCGTTTTTATTCCTACATAGGGCAATCGAACACTTCCAACACTGGCCGCAGCAGTCAGTGTTTGGAAACGCTTGCCAGGCGAGCTAAGCTCTTCTTCGGGGCGCGTGTGGGCTTAAAATATTCAACGGTCTTTTAATTAATTATATTTCTAGTGTTGAATATTTTAGCCGACACCCATGACCTCTTACAGTTCAGTGTTGTTGACAACACTGCGATCTTTTGGTTTTGTAATTCGCAAAAACGCAAAGAATTGTTCGACATGAGGTTTACGAACGAACAAATCAAAAACTTTCGGGTGGATACAGAAAGATAAATAGTTATATAGATAGATAGATAGAGAGAGATAGAAGTTTGGAAAGCATATATAAACGAAATCACAAATCCGTCCTAACCCTATGCAGCCTGCACTCTACTAATCATCTTGCTACAGTCAACTCTCGGCGACGTTTCCCTCTCGTTTCCTGGTGCGTGAGTCTCGTGATTTTTTGGCAGAAGCGTGAGTCGTGCACGAGTTGGAATGTGTTGGAGTATTGGTGTTAAGTGTTGGTGTTAAGTGTTGGTGTTAGATGTTGGTGTTAGTGATGTGAGTAGCCTAGTGTAGCCAGCGTTTACTGTACTATTTGAAACTAGTTGCTGCTGTTAGTTAGTTACTGTTTTGCTTGTTCTTAGCTTTGTGTTTTTTGGTTTTGTTTTTTTTGATTTGTTGATTTGTCGATTTGCCACTTTACCTGATTTCCATCGTAAGTCCAACTACCGAATTTCATTTCGCAATGTTGGTCATCGAATGGGAACCACGTGATGTCTATCTTGCATGTGCTCTTGAAGATACCAGGGGGCACGTACAGACAACTGCCGTTATGTTTGACCACAATGTTGGTGTGATACGTGCCATCGAATCCCTCATCCGCGCTAGATTATTGTACAATTTGTTTTAATGGATTATTGTCTGGATCGATTGATTGTTATATTATCGCTTATCAATTTTACTAATCTATACGATTCATTTGGTTATATTTTACTTTTTTCTTATTCGGTTATAGGTTGTTCATTTTGTGATTGCTTCGAAGGCTTTTGTGTTATAGGTGACTTGCGCTTTGATTTGTCACTTGTTTCGCTGGTTAAAATGTTTTTTGTTTTTTTTTTTTTTTGGTTTTTTTTTGACTAGATCTGGGAACTAGATCTGGGAATTCTAGGTACTCTACTCTGGGAATAATAGGAAGTTTTTGTGTTTGGTTCGGATTGTGGTTCTGGGTTCTGGTAATGTGTTCGTCTTACATACTAAGTTGGCTCTCAAACCTGCGATTCTCTATTATCCTTAGACTTACAAGGACTTCTCTATGTGTATTTGCTTAGGGCTAAACGGGACCTTACTTTGACTACTCGGGGATCAACTTGGCGGAGACTGTGTGTGTGTGTGTGGTACGAGAATGTTTCGTATAGTGGATCCCAACCAGCATTTGGTGACCCCAACGGAAATTCCATTGCCACTAAGCACTCGACAATGGCAATCTGCGGCTGGCCAGATACAAATATCTCCGCAGCTATGTACTATATGTGTCTTTGTATCTCTGTGGGTCTGTGGAACTACTACTAGGACTCGCACCAATGTGTGCATATGCAAATGAAGCTCGACAGACACTCGAAAAATGCGGGCAAAGCATGGCTCTGTGTGTATATATAAACCCATCAGTGATATATATTTGTGTACATTATATATGAGTATATCTCTTGACTTGTGCTGCTGTGCAATAAAATGCAATTACAGCTCTGATTTCGACTCGAGAGCACCGAGAATGTTGCGTAAACATTTTGTGGACAATTTTGTTTTGCATTTTTTGGTCACCGCAAAAAAGGCAATGACATGCGTGGTGGATTCATGAGATTGAAAGTGCCAGCCAGAGTGTGGGCTCGGGGTTCAGTTCTGTGTCGGTGGGTGTTGTGGGTGTGTTCCTGCGGCTGTTATCCTGGGAGAGGGCGGGCATGGCCCCGGGAAAACGGGGCTTACATGCAACTGTTGCGGCATTTAAGTGGAATTTGTGCGCTGATTAGCGGCTGTTCAAGCCGAGGTCGACACCCAAAACCGAGGTGCAGATGCTGCCCAGTCGGGCTTAAGAGATTGCGGTATTCGGGGCATTTTCCATCAGGCCCAATATCTGTTTGCTGCGGCATTAAAGTTAATTGATATTGCAGTGAGCTGAGGGCCCTTCAGCCAGTAAAATGAATGTGTTGAAACACTTGCCGAACCGCAATTGGCCTGTCAATCCTTCATCAGTGTGCCTGGACCCAAATTTGATATCATTTTAATTTCCAAAAGTGAGATATTCGTCTGTCTATCTTCTTTTTCTCCTTTTTTTTTTTTGTCTTTATTAGTATTGACCAGGGTTTTGGCCCCAACTAAGACCGCTGTCAGTTTGCGTTCCATTGCGGCTTACTCCCAATTTCAGTATGACTTGTGAGGCTTTAAAGGAGACAGAGACCGATACAGATACAGATACAGATACAGATACAGATACAGATACACTCACAGATAATGTTGCAATTAGAGTGAAAGCTTTTCATTCCGCGCCGTTGGCCGTTGGCTGGCATTGGCGGTTTAAGGTCCGGCATCTCAATTAACGGACGTGAAAGGAATCGCAATCCCCGCCAGAAATCAGCATAAGTAAATGACGCAAAAAAGGGGGCCATCCGAAGTCGATTGATTCGCGGAAAGAGAGAGTCTGCTCTTCGTTACTCCGTAATGAGGCACGGCCAATCCTAGCCATGTATCTCCATCTGCGACTTTTTGTGTGTCAGTTTCTGTGTATCTGTGTATCTGCGAATGTGTCGGCGAATGTATCTCGCTATTGATCTAAATGATGGCCGCACATTAGCAGCGCTGGCGTCGCATACAAATTAGGCCCGAATGTGAGGCGAACAGAGGGAAGAATTAATAAATTAAACGAAACGAAACGAAAGTCTGGTCGTTCTCCCGAATGAATGCTTGGAGAGAAATGGAGGCGAAAGGGTCTGTGACTTGGCTCCTTTGTCGGGACTCGAAGCAAGTTCATTAGCAAACAAAGTTGACAGCCGCAAAGGTTTCACCGAATGGGGGAAAGGAAGAAAACGAATGCCACACCATCTACTTTTACTGATTTCCCCTGACTCGGCGGCGGGCCTACACAGCTAATCAATATGATTTTTATTTCCAGCCTTGTCTTTGTCTTGGCCTGGGCTCCTGGCTCCTGGCTCCTGGCTCCTGGCTCCCGAATCAACGCCGGATGCTGCGTGCCATGGAAATTAAACCTGCAGCGTACGTGTTTTGATTCATTGTTTTCTGTCCAGGCTTTTCTTTTCTTTTTTTTTTTTTGTTTTGTGGCCTTTGTTTGTTCGGCTCTCGGGTGACATGTAAATTCCATTTGCCGCAGGAGTCCGGAGTCCGGCCCCGTGCGTCAATCAGCCGTAAATTCGCCATGTGTGGCCGTGTGTGAATGCGCCCGCCCATTAGGTTAAATAAGCTACGTTCCGCTCCGCCGCAGTGGCAAATATAAATTGCAATTAGTTCAGCAAATGCACCTGCCTGCCGCCTGCCTGACACTCCGCCAGGTGCATTTGTATCCGGCTGCCTGAAGTCTCCGCAGTAGTTTGTCTTCATTTGCGAGCGCACCAAACGCGTGAGCCAGGCGGGTTTTTATTTTTTTTTTTTTTGCTAACTTTTTCTGTGGCTTCACAGGGAACCCGGGGGACATGTGGCATTTAAGCTGTTTTTAGTCGGCACACCTGGCTCTCTCTGGCAACAAATTTTGACGTTTAAGTTATGGCTTAAAATGTTTAAGCTTCTCTTGGGTGGACACGGATTTGGCCTGCTCTTTTTTACCTCGGATACTGGAAGGACTCACTGCAATTGCATTCAGTGGAATAGGCTATGGAAAAGTTCGCAAAAACTATAAATTGTAGACCATGGATAACTTTTAGGGCTACATAAAATACTAAGATTCTAGCTCTTATAAGTTACAATAATGTAACATAATGTAATACAATAATGTCTGGTTTTTTCATATTTTTTTATAAGAAACAAAGTCCAGTTTATACTCTCGTTAGTACCCTGCAACATAATCACGTTTTTTTGCTGTGCAAAGGACCAACTTTTTGCAATGCAAATGCATAAGAGATATGTGTATCTGACGGATAATGCCGTTGGTAGCAAAAACGCTGAATGAGATTTAAATTTACACAAGTGGCCGCCGTGTGATCCCTTTGATGGCATTTGTCTATGCCGCAAACATCCAGCTTCATTAGTTGTCTCTGGCTCTGCGGTCTTATATCTAGCCTGGTATTTTGGTGTGTCCTTTTAGGGGGAGTGCATGCAAGGAGAGGAGGACGACTTACAGTAGTACTTAGGCTAACTTACACAGACTTAATGGTTATGGCAAATGATTCCTCGATTTTGTCTGGTGACACATCGATGCACACGCACGCACACACAGAGGGTAAATTATACATATATATATGTATATATATTTTCGGTTATAAATATAAGCATATATAAAGAGTATATGTGGGTAGTTAGACGGTTAAACACAATGAGAACAGACAGCAATAGCTATAGATATGTATATATAGATATATATATATAGTTAGGGGTTAGTTGTGGGTGTGGGTATATAGATAGAGATGGTTATAACTGGACACTGAGCAACTGAACAACCGAGAAACATGAGCTGATTATTATTTATTATTGTTTAGGAACGCACAGTGAACAAATAGCTAGAAATGAACGATATAGAGCACACACCGATAACAATTGATTACTTTGGTGATTGCACACAACGTACACAGCACACACACCCACACTCTCGTTCGCTTTAAATGGAAAATGGGAAAATGAGAAATGAAATTGCAATTATTCAAGGCACTGCGATGAGAGTGAATGACAGGGATATTATGGGAATGCGGGCATCTAACACTCGTTAGGAGGAGAGCCCATAAACATTTGTAATTTGTATTCCCTTCGATTTGCCATGTTTTTGGGAAATGTTTTCCCAACGGCTTACGGGGCGTATGATGAATGCATGGCCATGGGCATAATTACCAATGAAGCGAAGCTTTGCAATTGTTTTGCTGTTTAACTAGGCACGGCCAGTCGCACACACACACACACACTCACATTCACACTTCTAGACACACTAATTGGACTATATACTAACATTTAGTGAAAGCAATTTGGAAATAGGGTTAGTTAGGTCGAATAGACCTTATGAGTTCTTTAAAGTATTTGATTTTAAGTTAGGACCTTCCCAAAAATTCTTGTTTCAGTTTGCTGGTGCTTTCCTAACTTACTTTACTTTCTTTTTTTCAATTTAACAGAATTTTATAGCAAATTCCACAAGCTGCAGGCAAGTTTCCTCAAGAATATTTATCAACAGCATAAGGTGTACAAAAGTTTTGATTAAATTTACTTAAAAACAATAAGAATCAAGTATTTTAACAGCGGAATGTTCACAGACAGTTTATATAGTAAATTTATCAGAGAAAATATCTCAACCACAATCTTTAAATTAATATCTTTGGGAAGGTTCATCCAAAACTCGATGCAACCGAGTATTCTTTTTAGAATTAAGTTATTTGTTGATGATGGCTTTGTGAGATCTGACGTGATTTCTGTTAGTTTTTAATGCCTGGATGGGGTCGATTGATATATATCCTGTAATGTCTGTATAGGATATCTGATATGTGCATTGGTTTAACATTAACTTGATGGGTTTGCTTAGCTAGCTTAGCCAAGTATTCGGTTTAGTAGAATGTATTTAGGTTTAGCTTAATTGGTATGGAATGGATTTTTCTATTTAAAACCTTTTAAGATTGTGTGTTAAGAGTTTAGTTTAAGGTGTATGGGTGTGTATATATTTGTATATAATATATGGGATGTGGGATGTGGTGGGTGGTGGGTGGCTGGGTTAGTGGGTGGTCTTAAGACGGTGCCCCGGGCAAAGTGAAAGTCATTTTGTCACCTTGCCGGGTCGCCCGACTTTTTAATTGTGGAATTTCTGGGATGAGGTGGCGGGGGGATTTAGGTTAAATACTTTTTGCATTTGGTATTATTTTTATGCGTTTTTTTTTATTTAGTCTTTTGTTTTTAGTAAGAGGGATTTGATTTCTCATGCACAATACTTGAAAATCTATTTTGCCATTTTGCTGTGAGTTCTTGATGGTATTTTGTAATCTGTTTTTTGCAAATCGTACACTACGTATGAGTAATGACAAAAAACATTTTTCCATTGAATTATTGTTCTTTAAAGTTTGCTTTTTTTCTTTTCTTTTTTTTTTTTTCTATGCGGCCAAATAAATTCAAGTACTGAACGTCTAACCAGAAATATTACACCAGCATATTGTTGAACAATCTCTCAGGTGGTTATTGTCTTTCGGAAATGGAGCGAGAGGACGTTTTGGGCGTTGGGCGGTAGTCGGAGGAGTCCAAGTCTTCGAGTTCAAGGCTGGGGACTGGAGGAATCAGACCACAGAGTTTGAGCCGTGCTGTTTCGAACAAAGTACTTGCGCAATATTCTGGTTAAACAATGTTTTAGTTGTTCTTTTTTTTTGGAGTTTAGTTTAGTTTAGTCTGGGCGAGATTATTTAGCTTGTTTAGCGGTTACTTGGTCACTCGGTTTAGCAGGCCCTTGCGGCCTGATGGTTGGTTTAATTAGCATTTCATATGTGTTATACAACGTTCGGTTAGCATTACGAATCCAATTACAATGTGAGGCCCACATCAACGGCAAGCTGACAATGTACAGTCCCACTAGACAACCACTGCGTGTAAACTACTCTTATTGAAGTAAACAAAATGTAAATTATTCTGTTTAATTTTTTTTTGTATCCTTATTTTGGTTAAGTCACTCTTCGAAACGTAAACATTGAAAGCAAATCATAAGTGGGTATAACATTGAAACACAAATGACAAAATATATAGTATATACGGGTAGGAAAGTCGAGTTGGGCCGCCGGAATCAGAAAACATAATTGTTTGCCTGACCTGCGGCCTGATTCGAGTTTCGTATTTGTTTTTCCTTCATATTTTTATTCTTTATTTACTTAAAGAGACACACAAACAATAGCGAGTGGATTATGATGCGTTTATAATAATAACAGCTAAATATGTATAATTATGGGAGTCATACATACATAACTAAAGTGTGTCTGGGCAAACATATCAAATATGCCTGGGATTATATCGTTTTCAATTCAAAAACCAACTCAAATTGTAACGTACAAACGAATATTATGAATATAAACTAGGAGGGCAAACAATTAACTTTCTTTGGGTTTTTTATTGAAGAGGCTCCAGGTGTAGTTTCATCTCGAAACCTCTTCAATATACCCCTTTTTTTGGGCATCTAATAATCTAATTTAAATTCAACTAAAGTGCACAATGCAACTACATAAGTATATATATTTTTTCGTTACGGCTATAAGTTTAACTATAACTATAACGGAACGTAAAAACGAAAGGATAAGTAACTCTGTTTTTTTTTTGTGGGGGCATCCCTTCTAAGGATCCTCTGGTGATCGTTTCTTACCATTGTTCGAGTATTACAGTGAATAGGTTCAGAAAGATTGTGGGTTATACCTAGTCTTAAGACTGCTCTATATAGATGTTATCTCGTTATGGTTTTAGCGCATTTCATTTGATTCATTTGGGGGCTGCGATAGCCTTTCTATTCGGTTACTTCCGGTTACGGTTTCGGAGTCCTTCTTGGATCCGGAACACTTACCTGTTGTACATGAGGACGTCGGGCTTCCACAGCTTGTTGGGCGTAATGCGCAGGTCCTTGACCCCGCCATATTCCGTCTCGTTCCAACGCAGATTGTAGTCATTCCACTCCTGTTCATACATAAGATATTCATTTAGTAGTGATTGCCACAAGGATTTGCAATGGTAATTGCAATGCATTTTGCTATTAACTTAAAAATTTTCTAAGAATTCAACCAAAAATGCGACGTGATGTTTTGTTGGAAAAGAAAAGGATATTCCGGGTGACGGCGGTGGGGGGAAAGAAAGAGCGGCGGAAGGAAAGAAAGTAAGGATTCGCAAATGAAATCTACGCAACTGCTGAGCACATGCATATGCACGCATGCAAAACGGTCACACTAATCTACTTATACTGCTATCGATGCAATCTACAAACTACCGTTACGCACTAGGCATCGTTTCTCCTCTTTTAGGCCAACCTGATTGACAAGCTGTTGCGCCTTTGCATGCCACACACACACACACACGCTTACACCATGTCCCCACTCACGCACACAATTGCCAGCTGCATTATACAACAGAATGTGCAACTTGACAACAATTTTAAGTTAAGTCAGTACCACCCCGCTTTTCGCCCATTTTCCCTGCTCTTCCTGGTTTTCCCGCCTACAGAACAACCTCGCATGAGACAAGTTTTATCAACGTTCCTCGTTTGCTCTTTTCTAATACCGTTTGCCGGTACACCAAGAGAAAAATGAAAGATTTCTCTACATATTCTGATGTGACAGTAGTGTCCTTACAGTGTTTCCAAGGTTGGAAGAGTAAGCTAACCCACTCTTCCAACCTTGGAAACACACTACTGTCACATCAGAATATGTAGAGAAATCTTGGAGCAGCGAATAATATGCATAAAAAAATGATAATAAATAAATAAAGATTAAAATAAGGTCCTCTTGGGCACCCATGTTTTAGAGCATTTAAGCAAGGATTTCTATTGTTTTCAAAGATATGTTAAAATACCAAAATTCGATAACGATTACATTAGTAAGGCCAAAGAAATCTAGTATTAAAAAAATCCCAAAATTGCTAGATAATCCTTATAATATAAATGATTAAGGGACTATTCCCTTTAATGATTATTAATTGTTAAACCATTCTAAAAGTTAGTTATATTTTTCCCAGTGCCCTCAAACAGTTGCTCCGTGCTTTGTGGCACACTGCGGTTGCCTGCAACGCAACTGTCCCGCGTCCTGATTTTCCCCCGCCTGGCCGCTGCGTTTTGTGGCTTTCCTACAAGTGGTTCATGTTCGTGTCATAAAAGCGGCAAAGTTTTCCCCTCCACTTAGTTTCGCCTTTGCCCTGGCTCATGTTCGTTTTTGTTGCCGCCGTTGTTATGTTTATAATTTAACACATTTGTGGCATTTTTAGAGCAAGCAATTGTCCCCGACGAACCCTCCGGCTGGCGTCGCTGCCGCCCGTGCACAATCCCTTTTTTAAATCACAAAAATTTAATTACACGCCATGGCCTCGTCCTGCATTAAATTATACGAGTGTGTGAGTCGAGTATCTGCATCTGTGTGCCGGCTTTAAAACTGTTTAAACTTTGTTCATTCGTTCGTTCGTTCGTTTGTGCGGCATTTTATGACAGCTGTAAAAACAGATGCCTTCGCTCAGGCATACCATATCCCCATGTGCCATATCCCGTTTCCCCATTTCACATTTCACATTTCGCATTTCGCATTTCGAGGTGAGGCGTGCTCCTAAAATCATTTGCCAGCTTTGTGTCCCTGCGGAAGAGAACACAGATTTTGATGCGAATGTGGCAATTGTTCTGCGGAATAGTGGCCGCAACTCGAAATGCTGGGGTTGCGGTGTCAATATCCAATCTGCTTATAGCGTAAATTCCCTCAAAAATTTTATAATGCCGAGAAACTTTCACAGAACTCGGTATATACATACATATGTAGGCGTACTTGTACGTGTGGGTTGAAGGACATTTATGGAAATTCCATTACATTAAAGTTCATTAAAGGTTTTCTTTTTAATTAACTACTATTGATAATTGGCCATTGTTTCTGCAAATACTTCTATCAATTCTTGAAATCAATAATAAATTAAAGAAAATATTGAAAATAAGTTAAATAAATTCCATGAGTGTATTCTAAATATGAAGCCAATCGATTATTATTAAACCCTTTCAAAGTTGTATTTAGTTTAAAACAAATTCACAACTTAGAAAAACTTCTTATGCATTTTCTTGAAAGATCAAATCAAACTTATTATTTATTTGACATTATTAAAAAGGCACTCAGTTAATAAACATTGTTTATGGTTTATTATGAAGCCCTTTCAAGTATTATTATGGGTAAAGCCACATCAAAATTAAAAGCAACTCTCTTTGCTTTAAATACAAAATCAAATGTATTAAATATTTATTAAATGAATAAATTAAAAAACCCCACAATGAAGTATTAATAAATAATTGTAAACTGCCTGATAAACTGTAGCCTTGACGCCTTGAAAACACGTTTTTAAATCGCGTTACTTCCTGCATTGCCTGACCGAAAAGTCATCGATTTTTACACTATTCCGTGACGAGCTTTTGGCCGTGATGTGTTCTGCGTTCATTTACCAGTTTTAATTGCTATTCGACGGCATAATTGGGCCGTCGAGCAGAACAACACAATCGGTGGGTAGGGGCTGGGTGTGCCTGGACTGGCATTTTGAAATTCCAACAGCCTGCTGTGGTTGTGAGTGGCAAATTGACAAACATTTGAACACAATTTGCGGGGAAATGCGGACAGTCTATAAAGGGGCCACATCAATCATAAATAGCGATGCATCCACCAGATGCAGTATTTTGTGAACATTTTGTGTCCGATTGCAATTGCGAAATTACAAGGATTCCTTACGCCAAAGCACCGCTCTCAGTGGGTGCCTCTGGTGTTCTCTGCGTGTTAAATAAATAATTTAATTAATTTCGCAAATTGACAGGACCGGAAATAAGCGTATGCTATGAGTACGGCAAAAAATAAGAGTCGCGTCAATTTACCCTTCGTTTTACACTTCCGTTCGGTGATATCACCTTTTTTTTTTTTATTATTTTCATTCTCTCGCACGTTGAAAGATAAACACAGGCAAACACACTTTTTCATTAAACAAAGTAAATGCAAGGACATGCAGGACGAACAAACACTGATTATAGGGCTTTATACACGATGCAATCCCTCCAGCATGCATTTGTGTGTGTAATGTGTGTTTTTTGTGCCGGGGTTAGGGTTTCTGTTTAGAGTTGTGTTTTGTTTTTTTTTTCGAGGTTTATGTGTTTGGTTTTTAGTTGCTCTTAGGAGGAAAATAAACTCAAAACCAACTCCGAATCGAGTTCTAAATAAAAATGTCAAAAAGAGATTCTTCGCTGGTAAAAAAAACTAGATGCCACTGTTAATAATATACCTCTATTTAGAAGAGTTTGTAAAATTCGAAGAGAATAAAAGGAAATAGCGGAAATTATAGTGTGTTTTTCTTTGTTGGTTGGTGTCTGTGAGTTTTCAGTATTTAATTAAGCGATTTATAAACGGTTTATTTAAGCTCTTATTTAATGGTACTGGTACTTATTTAAGTGATAGTGTTTAAATAATTTAACGCACACACGCACTAAGCCAACGCAATAGCGGGGGGAGGTGGGTTGGTAAGAAAAGAGTCAGAGGAATAGCCTTTATTTTACAATAGAACACGAACCGGAGAAGGAGGTTCGCAGGAAACGTTTAACAACGAACAAAACTCGACGAAACTGGACGAAACTCTTGGTTAGGGTCGTGTGTGATTAAATTACAATCAGGCCGGACTCCTTCTGGGCCCAGCTGGGACATCCAGTTAACAGATACAATTAGGGCCCGAGACGGGGCTCAGAGCGAAGACCAGCCGTAGTTGTTAGATTTACGATTAGGTTAGGTGGATTTAAAGCGATTACACATTATTTAAAATACGGTTTAAGCTAGTAGTTGGGATTTAAGTTGGGGTTTAGGTTCATATGATTTATGATGTGGCGAGTTTTTAGTTCAGACTTACCAACGAAAGCCAAAGATTCGTTATGAGAAGCTGATTCTTCTCGTCCTACAAACGCATTGGAAACGAATTTTGGTTGTTGTATTTTTTTTTTTAAGGCCAAAGAACACAAGAAAATCAAGTTCAACGCAAGAAGAACAATGGAAAGTAATTGTACGGAAGACGCAAAAAGGGAAAGCATAAAAGTTAATTTAAGTCAAAAGTTTAAAAAGAGCAGAGCATGATAAAAGAAAGTTTTGGTTTATACATTTGTTTTATGAGTTTTACAAGGATTTTTTTGTTTCTTTTTTTTTTGCCCTTTTAGGGCTTGGTATGTTTTGTGTATGTGTCATTTTTTTTTTTCCTTTTATTTTAAGCATCTGTTTTTATGACGTTTTTTGATGTTTTTAGTTTTTTTTAGTCTCTGCTAGCTCTGCTGCACTCGCTAAAGAATGGCTTTAATGGGCTGCATTTCGCAAAAGTTTGCACAAAGTTAAGTGGTTTTAAGTGGGGACGGAGACCCCAGTATGTGTGTGTATGGGTGTGGGCAAACATTTATAGTCCTCTCTGGGGCTGTTGCAATTAACTTGCTCAGCATCGTCATCACTCAATTTGGCCAGAGACCGAGAGGAAGCCGGTCGACGGTCGCCGGACGACGAAATGCCATCAAAAACTTTGTTGGCCAAGAGCGGTGGCTTTGAGCCCGCCTTGAAGCCTAATCTCAATCTCAATCCCAATCCCAATCCCTATACCAGCTCACAGTTCCCAATTTCAATCTGCTGGTCGACCGGCCTTCAGATCCTTTGTCCAGTGCGCCAATTTACTTTACAATCTCATCTCCAGCCTCTGTGCGGTATACATCTATGCCAGCTCCCGCCCTCCCTTCAGCTGCTGTGCAATAAAAACTTTGAACTAGGTATCAAAACCCATTTATCTCTATACAAAATTTTAATTAAAGATATTTCATGCTGGCGCATTGTCAGTCCCAAGTCAGGCAGTGAGGCAGTCAGTCAGTCAGTCATCCGGATGATGGGTTCAAGGCGGCCGTTTGAAATGCAGATGAACCGCCCCGCCAAGCCCCGCAAGATCTGCATGTGAAAGCCCCTCTAAGGTGACTACTGTCATTAATAACTTGCTAGTGTACAGAACAACAAAAAAGAAATTGTTACAAGCCACAGAGCCGCATAAAGCAAAAAGGAGAAACAAAAGGAAATAGGGACAAGACGCTGGCTAAGACTGGCAGATATCCTAGAGTGAAGTTTTTTGATTAACTTACTGGAAGAAATAATCATAAATCTCTTTCGAGTAAACTAACTCTAACTAACTAAAAAAGGGGAGCTGGAATATTATGTTCTAAGTCTTCTCATTTAAAATAGGAAAGCACAACTTTTCACTTACATTAAAATGAGAATATATAGATATATTATAATATATTATTATATATTATATATGAAGAACATTCTCTTGTTATGAATACATTAATTCGGCGGAGGCGTTGCAAAGTATTTTCTTAGCTAGGAGAATTTTTGTCTCATCAATAGTTACCGAAATTATTAGCAATCAAACCAGATATATTTTATATTAGAAATACTTTTTCCATCATTGCTAATCGTATACTCTTCTCTTGTATACCCTTACTGGGTACAAGACCCCCAAAAGGAAAAAAGCAAACGCAAAAGCAGTGGGCGAGTTCAGCAGCAGCAGCTGCAGTAACGACTTGAGCCATTAAAAAGATTCAGGACCGAAGCCAGGAGCAAAAGCGGGTCTGCTTAATGATATGCAAGGGGAAGGGCGGAAGGAGCCACATCCTTGGACAGGGGCTTGGTCTGGTGACCTGGATGATTTCTGCTTCACGATCCCGTATACAGTTTGCACCCCGCGGCGAAGGGACTCGGCCCTGGTTGGTTTTCGTTTCGTTTAAGCCAATATGCAGGCACTTCCTCACCACGTCATTTGAATGTGCCTGTGCCTGTGTGTATGTGTACGATATTTGCTGTTGACACCTTATAAAAATGGCGGTTTTGTGCAAATTTCATGTTTATGACAGCAGGATGTGGCATGTAGGACGTGGATGTGAGCCCCTGACATTGACGCATACTAATGACACTTTGGCCCGGTTTTCGGGGGGGCAACTTTAAAGCACCATTTGCAGCAGACTCAGCAGTCGGCACTCAGGGGAGACGGCATTCGGCTCAGTGCTCAGTGCTCAGTGCTCGGGCACTTTCGACTTTCGCTTAATCGCGGCGGCAGCAGCGGCGAACACGTCTGCTCCGCGGATACAGATACATTTACGTGCATAAGCTATAGATTTATTTTGCATTAACGTGCCAAATTGTTTTTAAATGAGTTTCTAATGAGCCAACAATTGCCGTTGTGTCGTCTGTGGCAACAACAATTCAGATCTCCGATTTCGGGCACTCTCGATCCTCCCTCTGTATCGAGTCACTCCCCGGCTCTGTGATGAATGGAATGCCTTTAGCTAAAGTTTTCTTGTTGCTGATGCTGCTGCTGCTGTGTTTGCCTTACAAATGGGTTATGCACATGAGCTGAAGGCGCCTCCCTCCCTGCGCGTTCAAGGACGAAGTTTGTTGGCCTTGGCAGCAGCAGCAGCAGCAGCTCTCTGAAAGTCCCTCAGACAAATGAGTGGGCGATAAGTGAGCGGAGCCCGGCGGAGAACAGTTTGCTCAGCGCGCTGTTGGCAAATGACTTTGTCGAACTCCGGCGGGGTAATAATTTGGGCGAAAGTATGTTCATAATGGATGCTGAGGGGTGCTTATGGGATATCAATGGATAAGGCTAATAGATGCGACACACCACCATCGCCCTTCACTTTTAATCTTTGGCCCTACACGCTCTCAGATTTCGGTGGGAGAGAGAGCTTAAAAGCCTGGCAAGTTAATTGACTTGTGGATTTAACATTCTTTAATGTTAGATTTATACTTTGTTAGGGGTTTTGTTTATAAAGGATTTTGGAGTAGATTCGACAACACACCTTGTGTTCTGACAGAAAATCGAGTTATCTAACTTGTAAATTAAATGTAATGCAATTTAAATTATTGATCGGCTTGTGGCTTTTATATTGTGTAATTATATATTACTTTTTAATCTAAATTTAATTCAAAAAGGAAAAAGGTTTCTATTCCTAATATATTTATTATTCTTTCATCAAAGTCTTTCAATTTATTACCCTTGAAATTATTTAAAATTTCATTAAATTAAAATTAATATGTAGTTCTGCCATTAATTTAAAGGAAACAAGTAAAAGTAATTTCTATATAGAACATTTCTATTGGAAACATTTGAAAAACCATTACCGAATTCAATTGAACCATTAAGAGGCTAAACATTTTAAATAGCTTTTGTTTGGGCCTTAACGAGGCTAAGTTCGGTTCGGAAATCGCT
>JAEIIG010033656.1:0-17097 GCA_018904695.1 Drosophila parvula
CGCACGGCCCGTAACGCCGCAGAAACCCCAGACGAAAATGATACTCCGACATATATATATATATAAACTACAAATGTACATTTTTCCTTATATTGCCCCGCTTATCTTTTTAAATTAACCATCTCCAATCAAAGTGCATCATTTTGCTGGCCGGATTTCCTTTTCGCCGCATATGCCATTTAAAATTATAGTTGATACCCCAACGAGACGATGATATTCAATTTGGTTAATGCGCTTTTCAGCTTAAGCGCAATTATATTCAATTTGTCAGAAATATTACGTGCAATCCGATAAAGCCAATGCAAAGTGACAAAAGGCACTGCAGAACGAAGGGCAGGCATCATGGGATGCAGGAGATGGTAATGGGTGTAGGGAACAGGGCCATGTGACCCCATATACATACATCTACATACGTAGACCATCTCCGGTACGCCCACTTTTGTCACTCTTTTTGCCGTACTTCTCCCTGTATCTGTCCCTTTTGTCACTGTCCATTCCGCCGACTGCCACAATAAATAAACAATGCGAACAAAAGAATCCCAATAACAAATTTTTAAACAAGTGTTAACGCTACCTGAGCCCCGTCATCGTCACCATGGAAATGGGAAAAACAAAAGCATAAACAAAATAAAAAATAAAACAAGTAAGAGAGTGGCTGTCAGGTAATTCGATCATGGAATACCCAGTTTTTGCTATTAAAAAATACTTATTACATATATTTAAGTTTATTATGTTTCCATGATCTAAGAAACTGCTGATTTTTTCTTATTATCTGCTGACAATAAGCTAGTAAATTTTTTACTCTTTTATAGCAGCTAATTGTTAAATATTTCCCCAAATAATATCTCTCTAAAATCTTTTGAAAATTTTATATTTAAAAACTTTAATATTTTATCAGGCTGTTCCACTAAAAAATATACCCCAGATGTATAAAGACTATCGAGTACATATACATATAAAAAAGAGAAAACAGCAAGGGAAACGCTGCGTTTTAAATGTGGAAATGGAAAATGCAAGTACATAAAGTGCCAACCGAACTGACCAGAGCCAGGGAGAGCCAGGGATAAGCCTTGCCCAGAATCCGGGGATTGTCCATCCAGTCGGCATGCTGAACCTGGGCATTGTGGTCGACTCTGCGTTTCTGCCACGGCGTTAAGTGCTATGCCAAAAAATATGCAAACAAAAGCCCCGTTTTCCATTGGCATTGCCACCGAAAATGCGCCCCATCTCACAGTTCGTGCGTGAGTTGAGTGCGTGGAAAAATATTTGCCTACAGCACCGGACCATAAATACTGTGTATCGAAGTGCTTAAATATCGAGGTAAATATGCTGCTTGAATATTTTTTAAAATGAAACAAAGTTAGCTGACAGAAACACTGATAAGTTGTGGGTAAAGATATAGGCAATAAAGAGGCAGCAATCTTCTCAGAATAATTTTAAAAAAAGTTTACAAAATAGGAATCAATATTTATTAAGTTCTAGGTCATTATCAACGTTTGCTATGATTATATACAACCTTATATAATTTTGTACATTTTGTTTCAAGCGAAATCTCTTTAAATTCACAAGAAGAAAACCATTCCCGCCACACATACATATCTCTCTGTATTAACAGTAGAACATTTTCTTGTGTCTGCTTTAATGAAATAAAAAGTGTGACTTTGTCGCCTTCTTTTTCCGCTGAATTTCTGAATGCAGAAAAAAACCCTCTCTCTTCGTTTTTTTGCAATTCCAATTTGTTCATTTCATTTCTTCGATTTTAAAAGGCTTTCCAGCTAATTAGTTGGTATCAGCTGCAGAGGAAACTTGCAAGTTTTTTGCCCCTTTCCGGGCAATAAAAAATAATAGAAGAAGATGAAAAACTGTCGTCAGACACTTGCCACATCAGACATCGTAAAATTAATTTAGGTGACAAAAACGAGGAATGACCGGGCAATAACAATTTGATTTACTGTTCGCCAGGGCTGCCAAAGTCATTAAATTTAGAACATACAATATAGTGCAAAAACTTTGAGCAACAAAAATAATTGTGCCATTTTAGCTGTGCCATAAAAAATAAAAACCAAAAAATAAAAACGAAATAATATAGGGAAGAAAAAAAAATTAAAAACGAGGCGAGAAAAAAAATTGAAGGCGAAAACGCGCGAAATTTATGGGGCATCTTTGCGCAGTAACACGCACGCATATAACGAGCCATAACCAGTACACACACACATACGCACACACACACACACACACACACACACATATAGACAGCGGGAGAAAGTGCTTCTAACAGTACTTTGTTTTAGTTTAGGGCACAATGGCCGCCATCGCCAACGCCATCGCCATAGCAGGCCACACTTCAGTCAATAAAACGCAGGCAACAAACATAAAATGAATGGAACAATGGCGCCAGCAGGAGAGGAAAGTCCTTTTTGGGGGCGACGGTGGGGGTGCAAATAGGGGCCTGAAAAAGGGATTCCCCTTGGCTAAGCCTAGAATAACCCCAAAAGCCCAACCAAACCTCCCCCTTAAAGTTTGACCAAGAAACTTTTGTTCAGCTTTCTATCTGTATCTGCACTTAGTTGCAGCTAATGGCTAAAGAGGGGGGCGGTGGAGAGTGTGTGGGAGGAGGGGGGAAGGGGAGAGTTCCTGGATCCAGGATCAATCATCAAGTTTAAACGCATTACACAGAGCGTTAAGCGATAAGCAGCTTTGTTGCATTTGCTGACCTGCTTCTTCCTGTTGCAAGGAGATACATCTTCGACTTTGCACACACACACCCAAAACCGTTTTGCTCCTCATCATCAACTCGAGCAATTTTATTGGCCTGCACTAAGAGAAATCTATTTAACTAAGCAACTAACATATTATAAGAATAATGTTATAGAACTAACAACATTGTAACAAAAAGCACCAAAGAGTCTTAAGATTTAATTAATTTTAAATGTTTACTTTCGTACATTTTATTGTAATCCATTTCCTATTAAGTTGGTTATTAGCATTTCTATTTTTCCCGAGTGTCGAATTCCCTCTACAAAAAAGATAGAGCCAGAAGAACCAAAGCAATAATACGCTTGCCTTGGCTCGTCTTACCCTGAGTCGCTTATATTGTATAGCCGGTGATATATATACTATTCCTCTGGCAGGATTTACGATGCCAGCAGCAGGAAATCAGCAGAAAAGCAGCAGCAGTCGAGTTGTCTCTATTTTCAAGTTGCAAGGGAGTGTCCCAAAGTGCTGGCTTGGAACAATTGCTCCGAGAATGGGCTTAAGGAAGGCTCCTTGCAAATTGAGTAAATGCAGGTGCTATGCAATTATTGTACAAAAAGGTACACACAATAAATGACAGGGTTCTATGGACACAATTAACAAGCAATCTTTTAGATATTACACTAGCATAGTCTTCTTTAAAGGGATCGTAAGTGAAGGAAGGTAGATATTTTCTATTAAAAACTAAAATTGCTTGAGCTAATAATATTATAACTGACAAACACATTAGCTTATATTTCTATATTCATTTTAATTATTAATTCAAATAAAATTAACTTCAGGCTTTTAATTACTCCACAAAAAAAGTAAATTGTTGCCGGAAGTTCTCCCCTGTTCAAATCTATATTTTCATTCTCACAGAATATTTACCACGAAAAAAAAAAGAAACCCTCACTCTTGAATTGTGTGCAAATATTATCCGATCACAATCTAATTGGGCATTTGGAAGCCGTAAAAACGAATTTAAGCCGAGATGGGGCCTGAAATTGGAGTGGTGCCGCACTCCTGTTTGCCTGTTTCGCCTCTGTCTCTGTGTGGTTACAAAACTATTTATTTAGTTGGTCATTTTGTTGTTATTTGTGCATGTAATAGACACACACACATATATGTATATATACCGAGATGTGTTCCTCGCGCATAAAGTGTAATATATACAGTGCCCACCAGATATAAGGTCCTCTCATCCCCCTCCGCATCACAACTATTGCCCGGCGCATTTCTCCTATCTCGTGTGTTTCTGTCACCGGAGAGACGCACATCCGGTCAGATCTATAAATTTCCTGTAACTTCATGCGGAATGTTGTGTGTGCAAGTGTGTGCGAGTGTGCGGCAATCCGAGAGCGTATTTATTTATTGTTGGCGCTAACTCGGCCAGGCCAAAAAAGTGCGGGAAGCCAAAGAGGGAAGACAATGAAAAAGAAATACGAAAAATGATATAAAAATGTTAGTGGGCCAGGACACTGACAGCCGATAGAGCTCTCCATGTGTGAACAGACTTGCACTGCGAAAATAAATGCAAATAACAGAAAGAAATTTAAATTAAAAGATTGTAATAATAATATGCTTATCAAAAAATTTCTTATTTTAAGTCTGTTTACTAAAAAACTCAAAGCTTAATCTAAACTTTAACTTGGTACACATGCAAACAAAAATTCAAAAAGCACGCCAATATGATAGTTCATTTCCATGCAAACTATACCTATACTTTCTCCTATCGCGCCCACTAACACCTAACCCTAACAAGCACGTGCTTGGTGTCGCAAGGGCCACTTGAGTGTACTGACCACAGTGTATTAGCATCCAAGATATAACTGTATGTATTATATATAATGTTTACATATTAATTAAATGAAGGGTTTACATTATGAATTATAATTAAAAATTAAATCAAATATTTAATAAGAACTCCAACAAATTGTGATAATAAAAAAAATATTAAATATTACAACCAAAGGTTTTTAAATATAAACATATATCCTAAAATATAATTTTTCTTTTCTTTTTTATATTCTTCTTATTCTCTTCCTTATTTCTCAGTGCATGTGTATATGTGAGTGATGGTGCAAGTGTGGGTATAACGATTATTGAAAAGAGAGCAGAGAGAAATGAAGCCAAATGAACGAACGCAATGCGCAGCGGATATCAAAGTGCGATTTATTTTTATTAGTTCCGGATGTCAATGTGCGGGAAATTGAGAAATTAGAAAATATTATACAAGTCCTTGGCTTGTTAACGCACACCTAAATGCCAACACACACACAGACGCGCTCTTAGATTTATGATTGTGTTGTTGCTTTTATGAGTGTGTTTTATTTAATGTGGACTTTTATGTCGCCACTCGATGATGCTGCCACGTCGCGCCTTGCCTTAGCCTTTGACCCGGTCACGCCTCAGTCATTAAGTCGCCAATTTTTTTTTTTTTTTGTTGGCATGGTCTTCACTAATTGCGATTCACTTAATTGTCATTTATTCACATTTGTTTTGATTTTTCCCCACCTATAACTCTAATTGAAAAATAATAAACGGCTTAATTGCAAATGTAAAAGTTAATTAAATTAGTAATTACAACAAAATATTTTGCCATTTCTATGACAGACAAATTCAATTAAAAGTGCTTAATGGCAAACGTAAACGAATTAATTAGATATCAAAATGGCAGGTTAATAGGCATGATTTGTATTTTAAAAAATCAAAAGATGAGAAGAAAAAAATGTATAACTGGGAAAACAATTGAAAACAAATGAAACTGAATATTAATCATTATAAGTTAAACTATTTTTAATTTTTCAGTTTGTTTTTATTTTATAAATTATATTTTTTAGGTCTAATGAAATATTTTACTTAAATGAACTTACTTCCCTTCTTTGTCTAATTCGTATGCTTAAGTTGAAAGAAATTAACTTTTTTTAAACTCCCACCAGCTTAATTAACCTATTTAAATTTTTGTCAAGAACAAAATTTATAAATTTTAAAGTTTTCAATGGATTTGGGAAAAAGCCTAATTACAGCAATCGCCTGCAGGAACAATTAAATTGTTGGCTGGGAGAATATTGGAATATATCCATTGCCCATTTAACAATTGCAGGGACTCGTGGTTATGTACTTGCATTTGTGTGGGTGGGACTGGCATTCAAATTTATTCAAAACAATTTTATTCAAATCGCAAAAAACTAATTCGGAGCACGTACGCCAGCTATACACAACACACGCATTTGCCAATAAAAAGCAACGTTTGCCCTTTCCTCTTGTTTTTTTTTTTTTTGGAATCTCGGTTGGATGGCCAGTAAATTTCATATGTGTTTGCTTAGTTTATATATATACTATATTTGTTGTTTAGTTTTTGCCATCGATTCACAGCGGCCACTCGATTTCTATGCAAAAGTTAACGAGAACATTTTCTCTGCTCCTGCCCAGCAAATTATATCGTTTTTGCCTCGCCATTCCCCAGTTAGCCTATTTTGTGTGTTTTTGTTTGAATTTCTCTGCGTTTCTCCGCATTGATTATATTGGCTGAGGGCACTTTGTTGTAATTATGTTTAATTTTATTACCAAAAACCCCCTCGGATATATTTTGTGGTGATTATTTGGGTTGCTCCTTTGGGTTTTTGGTTATCCATTAATTGCCGAGGGTGTGATGGGCACTCGGAGAAAATGTATTATTAATATTGTTACCTAAAGAAAACATGAACAATTATGGCGATAATCGTTACATGATTAGAATATTAGAGATATTATCGACCATATTTTTAATGTAACAACGTATAAGGTTTATACACTTAAAATACTTTTACATATACTTTAAACTTAATATTCTTTAAAATTACTTGTTAGTTCTATTAAATAGTCAATTATAGTTTTATTTAAATAACGTTCAATCAACCTTGTTATATTTTTAATCGAAAAGTTTCCAGAATATGATATTTTTATACACTTTTTACCAAACTGCAAAGCTGCAGCCAATAATATTTTACTATCTGAGCGGGTAGGAAAATGATATTAACTGAAACATTTTTATTTTACAGAAATGTAATTGAACAAGCCTTAAATATGGCAAGACCATAAAAACACTTTTACTGGCCCCTCGCTTAAAGATTTTTTTTGGAATGGTTTCTTTTTTTAAATGCTCTCGTATCTTTCCTGAACAAACATTTATTTCGTATTTAACAGATTCCCAGCTTGTTGGAAGGCAAATTCCTGGCTGGACATCAATGGATGTTTGTTTCAAAGTGGCCACGCCCACCGCACGCGAATTGATTGGGGGGGGGGGGATCCAAAAATCTACCGACATGCCGGTCCACTGGCCAGAGTTGCCAAACAACGCGAACGTTTCCCTACGGTTTTTTTTTTTGTTGTTTTTTTTTTGTTGTCCTCTACAGTAATTGAAGCAATAGAGGCTGCCGCGCCTCCCTTTCCGCCCACAGGGGAATGCTATCAATATTGGCCAACGTACACTTTTTAAATGCCCGCCAACAGATGCAGATGGCGATTTGTATGTGGAAATGTGTATTAGGGATGTGTATAGCGGAATATCGGCTTTAATATCACTAGAGAACTATCGTATAACCATGTGAATAGGAAGCCTAAATATCACTAATAAATTGAAAGGTCAAATATTGCAATTAACTCTCTGTATTTGGAAATATAGTAAATTTCCTATAAAATTTTTGTTTTGGCTTAGTTATTCGATTATTTAATAGAGTATCTATGAGATATCGATAACATTTACACTACAAAAGTATAAGTTATTGTTAGCTTAGGCTATATATAATAAGATATTTAAAATAGGAAGATACTGTCAAATTGTCATAAAATACACCGATAAAATGTGCACACTTTTTATTATAGAGTTTCGTATTAATATCGCTATCGGGTTAGATATATCGCTAAATATTTGCCATCCCTAATTTGTGCTAGGCATATGTGACATTCTTTCTGTTTATCAATTTTCCCCGGAAAATGGCCGTCGTATCTAAACGACAGACCGCAGTCGAGAGTGAGAGAGGGCGCGAAATTTGCTGTCAAGTTTTCTCTGTGGCCTACAACTCAATACTGCCAAATTGAAAATCGATTCAGCCACGATCCCCGCAGTTAGATTGGTAACGTTGCCGAAAACTTATTTCCATCAATTAGAGCGACAGAAGCTCTCGGCCTCCATCCAAAAACTCTGCTTAATTAGGGGCCAGTAGCAAAAAGGGGGACTAGCCAAAAAAAAAATGAGAACACTTGGGGTGGAATATTGTTGGTTGCTCTGCGTGTTTTCAATAACAAAGAATAAATTTTCATATCTGAAAATACATAAATAAGGAAGGCGTTAAAAAGCTTTTACATTAAATATGCATGAGAGTTGGCATAATTAAATTATGCAAAAGGCTGCGGCCGCGTGCCAAAACTGGTAATATTCTAGTTCTAACAACTGGCAAGCGTTCAATAGGCGCACACTTTAAAAAGGAAAGTGCAAATCATTTCAAATAAATAAGGAAAGTAAATTAAATTGAATACAAATAAAAACCATAATATATGAATTATTAATTTTAATATTAACTTCTCTTATATATGAAAAAATGAAGGTAAAAGTATAATTGACTTGAAAATAATTTAGAAAGTTCACAATTTCTTCGAATTTCCTTCTCAGTGAAATTGCCCCTTTTCCAGCCAGTTTTCCTGATAATTCAATTAAAAGTTTAAAGCTATCTGTTTTCCAGACTCCGCCAGTCCCTTTTTCCCCGTACTTGGGACCTGTGCTTGCCCCGGTACTCACACTGCAAAGGCGAGGCTTTTCACTTTTCATCACTTTCCACCACTTAAAAGTGGACCCAAGAAAAAATGCCAAAAAATGTCCGAGAGGCCGAAGAAGAAGTGGGCGCAAACAGGAATTATGAGTTTCATAAGGCAATGCGCCAAAGAGCCCGCTGCGGAGGATCGTAAGTCAAAGGAGCTGACATCAATTCCGAGCTGCATGAATGAATGCACTAATAGCACTCGAAAGTGCCGTGGGAAATCCCAACTTGGCAGGCACTTAAGCGAAATTGAAGAAAACTCAAATTATACGCGACACTTCAAGAATTTATGCCAAAAACTTTGTTCAATAATTTCCCTCCGCTTTCATTTCCACATTTCTTGTTGCTCTGCCAAAGTCGGAAAATTAAATTGCCCAAACGGAGGCGAAATCATTTCATAGAGAGATAGTCCTGCTAATCTATTGGTTTTTTTTCTATTTTTTGCTAACCCTGCACATTTGTCAGTTGTCCCGCTGCCATTGCAACTCCATTCGCAACTCCATAGCCGGGGGGAGAGACCAGTATTTGACAACAAACCAAACGAAAACAAACACGAGCCAAGAGACTACACTAAAAGAAAATGGAGTGCTTACTAATAATGCCAAAAGAACGATACGAAAATAAAGAAACTATCAAACTGTGATCAGAAAATAAGGATTGCAATTGATTTTCCAGGTTTCATTATAGAGATTAAGCCAGAACTAAGTATATATTTTTATTAAATCGTCTGATAATTTAAATAATACATAATATCAATCAGGAAAGTATTCATATATAAATATATGTAAACTAAATTAGTTAAGTTGTTAAGTCTCCTAAATCTCAATAAATTTATTTCTAACAAAGAGAGGAATCATATAATATAATTTTTTGTAATATCAATTTGCTTCCTAATTTGTGTCCTTAATGGCTTTCGTAAACATTTATTTTTCCAAATGTAGATGCGATAGCAGACAGATTGAAACTGGGGGAAACGTCAGTGCCTTGGCAAAAATATTTCCAAATAAAATGGTCGCAATGTGCCGGAAGTAAGCCAACTCCACTCCGCTCGGTGTCGCTGTCTCTGTCTCCGTACCCGGCAAAGTCGAGTTCTCTGGGGAAACGCATTAAACTAAGCACTGCTCCAAGATGTGCTCCAAAAATTTGAATTTGCTGCATTTGTATGCAATTTGCGTTTCGTCGTCGTCGTCGTCGTCGTCGCCTTTTGTCTCGTCTTGCACTTTCAGCAGCCAGCTTTCAGTCCCGGTCATTGTCTGTCATCATTTTTGCACTCTGAATGCATAATTCCCATAATCCTGTTAAGTCTTAAATCGGAACAAGTCGGAAAGCTGGCACTTTTCCTTACAGATAATAATGATAAGCTTTTCAGCGAAATTCCTTAAAAGATTTCTTTAAGAAGATTGAGTTATTATACAAATAATAAGCTTATTTATTAAGATGTTTACCTAGTACTTAACTAGTTTCTTAAATCCTCTTAAAATGCCGCTTATATCTATTTTATTTAATGTATCTACAAGTTACCTTTAAAGCCTCTTTTAATAGCCCACTTCATGCCGCCCAAGCTGCAAATAAAGCTAATTTAAAATCAATTGCGAACAATAGGCGGATTTTAACCGCAAAACCGACGCTCAGGCACTCGCTGCCCACACTTTCCACTAAATTGGTTAACCATTGTTTGGGCCATGTCCTGTTTTCCTGCTGCCTGGGGCAACATCTCGGTCTAACATCTCCTCAACCCATTGAGTCAGATGGAAGATGGCCCAGATGGCCGATGAGGGGGCCCGAAATGATTATGACTGACATAACCACCGGAAAAGCCAGAAAATGCCGGAGCTCGCTTGCTCTGTTTATGTAAAAACAATTTATGGTTGGGGCCTCTGGTGGTTCTTAAGTGACGAAATATCAGAACTCAAAAAACGGGTTGTCAGCACAAGAGGAGGACAACAGCTAGTGCCACTGTCACTGGGCCAAATCTAATGAGTTGGGTGAGAAGAGGGCACGGAGTCGGAGTTGGAGCCGGAGTCGGGTTCGGTGTCGGGTCATTGGAATGGAGCCCATTCAACTGTCGCCTACGTGAACGGGCTCTGACTGATGCACAGAAAAGAAAATAGGGGAGTTAATATAAATATATTAGAAATAATTCAAGTAGTGAGTTAAAAATTAAATAAATTAAATAAGCAAGTTAAAATAACTTTTCTGAAGAACCCTAAGCTTTATTGTAGTCTTAAACGGTAAGGAAATCTTCTTTTAGCCTTATATTAACCATAATTTTAAGAGCTTAACCTTATTTCACACCTTAAGTAGCATTATTTTCTCTCAGTGTGTCTGCTGTTGCTGATAGACACCCGGGATGAGCTTCAAATCGAGCGTGAATTCTTTTTTGGCTCTTGCCTGCTGCTGGTGGATCCCCTTTTCTGCACTCTGCCCGCCCCTGCTTGCTGAAACAAAGCGAGCGAAAATGTCAGATACATTTTTCAAGGGGCGTATACTCGATTTCCCCAGAGCTCCGCTGGCAGTCATTCAACCTTCAGCAGCAGATCCACTGCCAAGCTGCCACTACACACTATATATCTATATATATATATATATATTTATATAAGGTTTTAATTAAGATGCCTGCACAAAACAAGTGTTGATGCTTCCAATTAGACGTAGTTACAATTAAACAAACAGCACAAAAGGCATTTGTCAGCTGCAAAACAGCAGCTACAATAAAATATGCAATTATTTTCGGGGGAAATGCTTGACTGAGACATTTGCACAATAATCGTAACAATAATTGCGTTGAAAGCAAAGCTAAATATGTTGAGACAATACCGCAAAATATGCAAGATATCTCCGGAGTTGGTGAGCAGTATTTTACACAAAAATCTGACAGAGCAGAACTTCAGTCTCTGGCGTGTTGCTTTTAATTATATTTTATGGAAATGGACCAGAAGTCCAACTGCTGCTAACACCAACACACACACACACACACACGCACGTGTCCAACAATTTTCTAAATGTTACAAAAAATGTTTTTATACCTGACCAGGTGTTAGTTTGACCAACTCGTTGCCAAATGCAAATTGCCAGAATGTGAGCTGACACACATTTTCCAATATGACTCCCCATGGGCTTGATTTTTCTACATGTTTTGTATGCTTTTAACTCGAAATTGTTTTGTGTATTTCTCAAATGCCATTCAGACACAGATTTTATCATATTATGTTTCTCACAGCCCAAAATATTGCACACCAAACATATGTACTTATTAGGCGGAGAAAATCTCTATTCAAGAGATATTTTCCCCAAATCGTAATCCTTTTGCCTTGCAATCGAAAAATAGTTTTAATAAAATAAATAAATATTTATGTTGTGTGTGAAAAGAGTTATTTTAAATTATTTTTTTTCGTATATTTGATGCTCGACCAGATTTCTGGACAAGCACAAGCTTCACGTGTTCAGTCGTTGGTAACATTTTTTGTGTTAAAAGTTTTCCGATTTTTCGGTTCGCACAGATTGCACATTTCATTTACCTTTTGCGGCTGACTCGGGGGAGTTGAGTCCCGAAAACATTTTGTTATTTAATTTCGGTGGAAAAACATTTATTTCGAATGTTTAAGCTGGAAATGGAATTCCACAGAACATTTGCATAGCCACAAGTCAAAGGAAAACCAAATTTGTATGTTTATTTAGATAAGTAAACTTCAGCAAATCAACTGCAAGTTGTGAGAAAAACATTTCAAAAGAAGGAATTAAAAGAGAAACACCTTGGAGCCTTAGGTATTTGTTTAATTTGAATGTCAAGAACCTATTTAAATTATTTATATTAATAAACAAATATAGAAATAACTTATAAAATAGTTTATTTAGCTGGTAATGAACTAATTAAATGAACACGCGCTCTGCGAATTATAATGTTGCGGTTGTCAGGTTAAATATATTTCCGTGAACTTCCCTTTGGCATTTAGGGTGCGTGACGTGATGCAAAAACTTGTGACAGTTGCCAGGGTTGCCACCTCCGAGTAGCAAGCGTCAAGCACCGTTAACGCCTCGACACTTTTGTCAAACGCAAACTGTCAGATAACGATGACGATGCCAATAATGCTGATGCCTTTTTTTGGCAGAACCAACACCGTGGTGCTTGGCTTGGCTGCTTAAATCGCTGTTTACGACTCACTCACCCTACGTGGAAGTGTGTGTGTGCCTGAGTGTGTTAAATTGGATTCGAGTGACAATTGACAACGGGGGCGAAAAGTTTCGAGACCTTTCGAGAGCCCCCACCCGAAAGTTGTCAATCAGAGGGCAAACTTCACAGCCTCCTCGGTGACTCCAACAACATAATCAACAGCAGCTTCTGTTGACAGTCGCGATAATGATGTCAGGCGTGTTGTACTTAACAAACGCCACTTAAAATGAACGTTACGTATACGCAATGTAACGCAACGTATCTGGGGCACCACATGCCAACGCCGATTAACGCCCGATTCGATCGGAAATTGAAAGCAACTTTTTGCCGGCATCGATGCTGAAAATTGCAATTTAAGCGATACTTTTGCCAGTGTGCTGTTGAGTCACCGTGCTATGATTTATTATTTCCACCTGTTGACTGTTTTTTGTTCGGCCATCGATGCTGTGAATTGAGTAATCTGTAACTCAAACCGAGTATGAATTAAATACGTTATAAATAGCAATATAAAATAAATGGGGATTAACTTTGTATTTAACAAAAAAAAAACGAAAAGTTAATTAAAAGTGGAAAGTAGCCTCATAACTAAGACCATTTACCACTCAGATTTTAATTAACATTTATGCAAATGCATTTTATTTTTGTGAACTTAAGCATTCAGTGTATTAAGCTTCTGAACTTTAACTTATTCATGATCTCGACGTGTTTTTCCCTTCGAATGAGAAAGTTTACGTTACGTTTCCAGGCAACTTTTAAAGAACCTTTTCTGCTCTCCGGCTAATGGAAAGTAAAATCCCGACATATACATTCATGAATGGCATAAACAGAATGGAAAGAAAAAAAATAATACAAATAACACGAACAAAGTGTTAAACATTTGGCAGACATTATCAAACAGATGTTGCCACTTGGAAAAGAAAGAAGCTTCGACTCAAAGACGTGCCTGTCGAGTTCCCCCGATGATTACCTGAACCGAAATAAAACAGACCGAGACAGCAGAGAGAGAGAGAGCATAAAAAGCAAAGTCAAAAGGTATTCCAAAACCCCGAAATTGGCAGCATATGTGGCTGAAGCAGCCGGGCCATTTATTGACACAAGATTGTCAAAAGCTACCTGGTTGATGGCGGAAGACGGTCGGGACACGTCCTCCGACCGACATCAATTCAATTAAAATGGAGCACTTAATTTTATGCCAAGTTCGCCGCACTCAAAACTCAACCCAAAACTTGGCTTGGCGGGGACCCGGTGGCCAAATCAAAAAGGAAGCTCGGCACCAGCTTGCTCGAGAGGTGGAGGGAGTGATGACTCTGCTTCGAGTCCCGGTTTCCCGGTGTCCTGGAGGACTTGCCGTGAGCTTGTGCCGTGCATGCGATATGAGTCAATAATATTGTAACAGCTGTCTGTTTCTGGGACTACCCCTCACCCATTGCTCTCCTCCGTATTTCTGCTGCCAATTTCAAATGGAAATTTAAATGTGCCCAAGGCAACGAACGACGCCAGAACGCACACGCACACTCCGCTCACCCCGTGACCCAGAATGGCGGCGGGGTGGTATGCAAAATGGCTGATAATCAAAAGTACCGTTCACTATTTGACAGTTGATTTGGCAGGAAACGAATGCATCACAATGAGGTGGTCACGCTGAATGTTCTCGCCGAGCTTTTCAGTTACGGTTCTTTAACTAGAGACGGCGCCAACAGTGCGAATACTTAATGTTGACAAAATCTCTAGTGATTTTGAAGGGGAATCATACCTTATTGGAAACCAAATTTAAAATGTAGCTAATTATTTAAAGAAAATCAATATAGCAACCGTCAAAGCAAAGGTTGTATTTTAACATAATCTCATATAAAAATCAACTATCTAACAACTGTATAATATAGCAATCAAGCGATTGATTGTTTTAAATGAAAATCTAGAAAATTAGTTCATTTTTCATTAGCTTGAAAGGGGATGTTGATAATATTCAGATTAAATGTAAAATTAAGCATGACTCTGGCAAATCCCCGAAAACCAAATGCCACACAAACACCGAGAGAGAGAGAGAAACATAAATAGTTATAGAGGAAAGCAGGCTAAAAAAAGTGCATTGTGTATATACGTATATCAAAAAACCATTTAACTTTGTGCACTCGCAGGCAAAACACACCACATACATAAAACATACACAAGCACATGCACACACAACCATTCAGGACACACTCACACCTAACAAAATGGAAAGGCGTATCCTGGCCGCCAGCAATTAAATGAATGCAGTGCCAAAAAAAGTACAAACATCGGATTAAATATATCAAATATAATAATAAATCAAATATAATACATAAGAAAAAATATACCATACAATATGTATGTAATAAGAAATTTTCTAAATTTGTATTAAGCTCTTTTTCGAATTAATCTCAACTGTAGAAAACTTAAAAAAATGTTATATTATCTTTAAACATTTTTAGTACAAATATTGGCTACATAGAAGTAAGGTTTTTTTATTTATTAAAACACATAACACACATTTAAAATTATTAATTTTAAAGACATCTTAATTTAGCTACCTTCTTATAATTTAAAAGCACTTTAAAGTTTGTATTTGTATTTTCCCAGGGGCCATCCTTGTTTTGCCAACTTTGCCACTCTTTTTTCAAGCCACCGACACTACTTTTGTCTGCTTTTCACCCCTCTGCGGGTTTCACCTCCAACATTAGAGATGTGTGTATAAGAAAACGCTGCAAAAAATGTGTAGTTTCGCACAGCAATTATACGTTAAAAGAATCCCGCTTAAGATTGGAAACAAACACACACAACGAACAGGACAATTTGTTTTGTGTGTGCGTGAGCACATTTTCAGTGAAAATGGGAGATAAATAAAGCTGAAACGGTACTGAGACCCGGGAATTTCCTTTTAATTGGCTTTAATTAAAATTAAAAGCTGCTCTGAAATTGAATATGAGGCACGGTAGCTCCAGCAAAATTCCGGCAAACCAAAACTGTTATTACTCGTCTGCTGATGTGGCGAAACATTCTGTCTCGCCCTGGCAAAGCATTTGATAATTATTGTTGCTGTACTTGTATTTTTAATTGCTGTGTGTTGCGGCGTTCGTAAAGTTTTGTCGCTAATTTGTTGCGCCATTTGCACGCAGTGTGGAAGTGGACTTGGCCCCGGCAGACAAACTCGCATCCCGGCGACCGGAAATAAAGCGAACCCCTCCCCCCAGGACCACTCTCACAATAAAATCTGTCCGCGTTTAGTGCCAAGAAATTGAATCGAATTGACGTCGGCCATGTGCATAAAAGTTGACTTTAGTCGTCTGCTTCCCCGAAAAAGTTGGCAATACAAGTTTAATGACTTTCGGGTGGGAGGGTGGCTGATAGGCGGACTTATCACAATCGCCAGTGGCTTTCCACCGCATTCGAGACATGCGATTGTGGCCAAGAGATTCCAGTTAAAGTTGAACAGATACTGGTCCGAATTTTTGTTTGGAGATTGTGGGAAATTGTGCCAAAGGGATGATTAGACAGGAGAAATGCCTTTGAGCGGGGCAAAAAATTGAATTGTGTTTGTTAAATGAATGAAATTTGAGCTTCCCAGAATTAGGAAATTGGAAGAGAAAAGAAAGAAATAATTACGTATACGTATACTTAATAAATCCATACAAATAAATAAAGTATACTTTTTCTCTTTTTAAGGCAATCGCATTCATAAATTCTTTAATATTAAAATTTTAACACTCCATTTTTATAACAATAAATACAAAAAGTTACCCCTTTTTTTCCGCTTACATTTCATTGAATTTTTAAAAAAAATTATTTACCTTTTAATCCGAAACCCATCTAGACGTCTGCAACCTGCGGCTGTTTGTCTAGATTAAAAAAAAACGGAGTCAGACAGAAACACAAATGAAAAGTGGCGCATACGCAACATTAAGCCCTGAGAGAAACTTTAAGCTTAAGTTGTTTATATTATTTTTCAATTTCCAACACACAAAAAAAGGGGTCAACAAAAGCCGAGAAGTTTGGAACAAAAAAGAGTGTGTTGTCAATGCCAATCAGAATGTCAAAGTGCAGCTTCTAAAAACAGAAGGCAGAAAGTGAGATGCGAAATGAAAAAAGCTAACCAAGCAGCAAATGCGGCAAATAGGATTAAAGCCAATCTCATACAGCATTCGCAGTCAGAAGGATCCTAGGTATTAACAAATATGTAAGCTTCGTGTAGGGGGGACGAGGCGAAAAAAGGTGTGCGACCCAACAGAGAGAGACGGATGGACGGACCGCCGGCGAGGGAGAAACGTATGCTCCAAAAAATTCACACAGGAAAAAATATAATATATACACAGAATATTACAAATTAATAATAAAACCTATATAATACTCTTAATTGTATTTAAGTTATTTAATATT